>JAPYZA010000163.1:0-40065 GCA_030522685.1 Eupelmus azureus | reverse complement strand
TATTGACAACACGTCATAAAACGTAAAAATATACTGAATTATATTGAGATAGATTTACTTTTATTTGGCACGTTAGGTGACCTTATCTTTTTGAAATATATGTCGAAAAGTAAATTGAATCAATTATTAATCAAATACGCATTTGTGTGTAATGTTTCTGAAGATGTATACATAAGTACCTTAAAGTATGATTTACATCAAAATTAACATTATGTTTTTAAAAAGAAAATTTATTTAATTAAATTTTATCTTTTATTAAAGTTTATCATTGATAATATGTAAAATAAATTTGTAATATAAAAAAGGTTGCTAGCTTTATAAGCCTCAGTATATTAGTTTATAATAGAAGCTTTCGTATATATTTTCAAATTAATCCGTTGAATAAAAATTTGCGCAACTTTCTTATTTCACATAAAAATAAATCTATAGAGCTCGGTACCGTATTTTTTCCTTAAAATTGTTTTGAAACGACATTAAATCGTATTACGATATCACTGCCTCCAAAGCGGTTTTAAAACAATCATTCCTTTTCGGGAGCAACTATCCCTCGTAAATACGTCAATAAGTCAATTTTCAATGTCATAATCGCCGCGCGCCCTGGAACGAGGAGCATTTAAAGTTTAAAAACGCACATAATTACAGTTTAAATACCGGCGCAACGTATATTGATGAGGCAGAGTATATGTCGCGCGTCTGGAGGAAGCGTCGGTAAGGTAAAATATGAGTGTCGAACCCGTCGATGATGCAGCGCTCTATTGGAATAAAACGTTCGAAAATTCAAAGCCGCAGCACACATACGTTTACGGGCATGCGCGCGAAATCCGTCCTCAGCGAGTTCTGAAAAGGAAAAAAATAAAGTGAGTCGCACGCGAGGCTCGCGTTAAATTGGGCATTAAAAGGCTTAAAACCCCGAAGGTGTAGGCAGCCGAGTAGAGAGGGAGAAAGTTTGTTGATAAGCTCGCTGGGTCGTAATACACAAGGATCGGAGCGAAAAAAAATCGAGAGCGCGGCGCTTGCGAGAGTGAGAGAGCGAATAAAGCGCGCTTTCGAAGGGAAGGCAGCCTGTTGAGTGAGTTGGTTGGCCGCGCCATGTTTCCCTTCTACTCGGGCTAGCGGCTCAGCGGGCGAATCCGCGAGCTCGGCCGCCGCGCCTGCAGATGGCTACGTGCTGGAATATCTGGCATTCTGAGAGCGCGCGCGCGAGAGAGAGAGAATATAGGTGTATACGCGCGTGTAGGTGTATGTAGCGGTATATACAAAGTGCGCCGTGTGTGTGTATGTGCGTGTCGACGTCCTCGGCCTCGCTCCGGCTCTCTGCTCTCTTGGCGCAGCTAAGCGCGAGTATACAGCTTTTGGGTGTGTGTTGGCCCGCCGCCGCCGCGGGTATATACCTACTGGAGTACTTATCACAAGCGGCTCTGCTGGTGAGACACATCCGAGTCATATACATATCGGAGTGCAGTGTGTGGGATCGGGCGGGAGTAAAAGAGCGCAAGTGAGAGAGAGAGAGAAGAGAGCGCGAGTGGCGACAGTAGTAGGAGAGTCAGAGAGCCAGCCCCCCCGACGAGAGAGTGTCTAGAGAGTGGAGAGCGCGAGTGGCGAGGTATGGCTGGTACTGTTCTCGCGGCTACCGAGCAGCGCTCAGCAGCAGCAGCAGAAGTGAGCTCAGCAGCGTGCAGTAGCAAAGTCCGCAGCGGGCCGCGCGAGTGCTAACACACAAAGCCGCTATAGCGGCTGCCGCAACCTGCGCTCTCTCTCTCTCTGTCCGAGTCTCTCATCGGTGTGTGTCTGTCTCTCGACTCGAGGCATAAGCGAGGAACTGAACGAGTAGCGCGCGCCGAGAGAGCGGGAGTAGTAAGAAGACTCGTAGACGGCAGCGCAGCTCTCGTCGCGGAGTCGCGCGAGCAGCCAGCCCAGAGAGAGAGAGTATAGTAGCGCATCTGGCAGTCGAGGAGGGAGCGAGCGAGCGAGAGTAGTAACTGCGAGGCGCGCGCGCGAGAGACACGTATAGGCGGCCCGAGGAAGGAAAGTTATAAGCGCAAGCGAAGCAGCGGCTTGCAAACGAGTAGCAGCAGAGCCAGGAGAGAGAGCCAGCAGAGAGAGCAGTATATAGAGAAGAGAGGAGAGTGAGAGAGAGAGAGAGAGTAGCGGTAGCGCGCGGCGAGCAGTAGAACGACGAGGGGTTTATAAGATGGCGGACGCGGATTCGAGGGTGGACCGCTCGGACCCGGAGCTGAGGATCCTCTCGGTCGACCGTAACCACTTCAACGACCCGGCCACCCAGGCGGAATGGACCCAGAAGAAGCTGGTCTGGGTGCCGTCGGAGCAGCAGGGCTTCGTCGCCGCCTCGATCAAGGGGGAGCGCGGCGACGAGGTCGAGGTCGAGATCGTGGAGACCGGCAAGCGCGTGCTCGTCGCCAAGGACGACATCCAGAAGATGAACCCGCCCAAGTTCGACAAGGCCGAGGACATGGCCGAGCTCACCTGCCTCAACGAGGCATCCGTCCTCCACAACCTCAAGGACCGATACTACTCTGGACTTATTTACGTGAGTACATACTCTTTTTTCTCTCTAACCACACACACGCATATACACATCGGCGAGAGCCACCCTCCCCCCCTCCCCCGCTTCACTCTACAACTGCTCTCCGCAAAGCTAACCTCAACACTCGGACGACGCCCAACGCCGCCGCCTTAGAGCCGCGGCCACCGCGCAACAGGTTAGAATGCCCGCTCCGCTGCTGCTGCTGCTGACGCAAGCCCCCAAATCGGGCGTTTCCTAGGACTACTCGCGGCCCCCGGGACTTATCAGCCCGCGATACACACAAGGTACACACGCGCCGAGCGTTAACGGCTCGAGCGGCGGCCCCCCCTGACTCACCTCTACATACACACGCACACCAGCACGCCATTACTCACGCGCGCATACCTACCGTCTCTCTCTCTCTCTCTCTGGCTCCTATACACTTTCTTTCTTCCAGCCAGCAGCGCGCTGACTACTTCCTATGTCCTGCCCCGAGCTTTTTTACGCCGGCCGCCCCGCCGATAAGATAACGCTCGGCTCTGACAATGAAAGTCCGCCGCGCGCGCGCGCGCGCTCCGGAGTACTCTCGAGCCGGCTTGCACTCTCCCGCTGTTTACAAACTCGTAAGGTTTTGTTGCAAACTAGTACACGACACGACGACAAAGTCGCCCAGAGTCGCTCGCTGCTTATCTCGAGCTTTAAAAGGAAACGTTTAGCTTGCCGTTCTCTCCCTCGCTCAACTGGAGCAGCTAATTCATCAAACACGCTTTTTTCTTTCTGCCTTGGTAGGGGAAAAAGTATCAAGCTAAAACAATAGCGGACGAGCTCTCATGTGTTGATCTTATCGGCACGCGTCAAAGTCCGTGCTCCGCTGCAAGTCTGGCATTATACGAGCGCTTATTCATTCATTTGCCACGGAATCTATCTTTTCCCTCCTTCCCCCTTATCTCCCTCTACCTATACCAATATTGTGCACGGCTGTGCGTGTATCTCTCCGCAATCAGCTGGGTAGCCAGCTGATCGCAAGGTGTACTTGAACTTGTCTAGATTTTCATAGCCGCGGAACAGTATCCGCCGATTGTCAAAAGCCACGTATGTGTGTGTGACTGCCGAGCGATATAAGTTCGGGCGAAATTATTGCCGCAACTCGCTCGAGTCGCGCTGTCGAAGCCTCTCCGATCCTGGAAATCGTTATTTTTATCAATATTTTCGCAGCTTTCCTTCGCGCTCAGCAAAACAGCGCTTATTTTTATTTTTATTTATTTAAACTCTCGAGTGGCCGCGCTCGCTTTTGTTGAAGAAATGTTGCAAGCTCGCTTAGAATTCCGCTCGATTGTCGATTAAGCATAACAATTTAAATGGATCGCGCGCGCGCACGAGATACCGGAATAATCGCGGTATTAACATATACGGGTGGTGAATATTTCTTTAAAGCGGAGATTAGCCGCTTTCGGTTGTTTTGATTGTATAAATAGTGTTGCTCAACACTGGAAGAATAAAGATTGTTAAAAGCGCATAAATTAAAGGCTCTTTGTTGTTATTGAAAACTCGATTTTCTTCGCGTATTGCAATTTATTAAAATTCATTAGCTTTCTTTTCTTGCTTTAGAATGGCAATTTAGAATACGTGCGCTGATTTACGCAGAGTATTTAAAGGCGAATAAACATGCTGTGGGTTGCGGATTTCAGCTGAATTCGAGTAGGCGTTTTGTATGATTTGTATAGAATAAAACGCTTGAAATTGTATGAATTATAAAAGAGAACCAATTTTTGAATAAAAATTGAAAGATGGCTGTGTTTTAAAAATATGTAAACTTCAAAATCGTTATGGAGCAAATAAAATTTGCAAATTTAAAATACTCCAAAAAAGGATTAAATTAACGCGCAATAAGCATTCAACTTTTCCATCTTCTAAAAACATAAGTGACAATCTCCACATTCTCAGAAGAAAAAACGAATTTTCAAACTCGTTTGATTTCCCGGTACACAAGTCTTATCAACAAGTAATTAATCCGAAAACAATCGATAACAAAGTGTCCAAAACCGTCGATAAACTCATTACTCCCAAGACAGCAGAAGCAACAAGCGAACAGCCGAAACTATTAATACACCAAGAGAAAGAGGCGCGATGCGTCATAGATCCTGAAAGTTTGCTCGATGTCCGAATCAAGATACACAAGCGCACACATAAAATCGGCAAGAAGACAGATCGAGCACACGGAGCCGCTCGCGGGCTCGCTCGCGCGCGTCCTCCCAAGAAGGCACGAATCTGCTCTCTCAGACCTCTCTCTCTCCTCGAAAAGTACGTTGGCCATATATCCCCGTCCTCGCGAGGTGCTCTCCTCGCCGCCGAGGCGCGTATCGTCGTCGTGACCCGCGCGCTGTGACTCACGGCTGATTCAGCTCTCTCGCTCTCCTCGGCATCACAAGGATAAAAAAAAAGTGGCGGAGGCGCGCGCTAGTTCGCGAGGGAGTCAAAGAGCGAGCGAGAGAGAGACAAGTCGCGCTGCTGACACGGCGCCATCTTGGCCGCCACCGCCGCAGCGCGCGCGCGCAAGCCCCCAGAAATTTGCGCTCGCACGTTCGACTCGCTATTTACTTACTCGCGGTGTGCGAAAAATTTTCACGGCCGACTCAGCAAGGCGTTAACAAAGACGCGCACCGAGCGCGGCCCGGTTTGTTACTTGGAGGCTTCTTGCGAGAGCGCTGAATTCGTTATGAGCCTACTTAATTATTGCTTATCGTGTAATTATGACTGTGGGCATTTTTATGAATAATTGCTACGCTGCGCGTCCAACGATCTTTGGCTTAGTCATAGTCTCTGGAATTCAGTCGAAATTGAATATCCGTATCAGTAAGCAAACATCGTTTGATTAACTGCTCTTCATACCTCTAGGTGCGCGAGCTGCTTGAATTTTTTGAAAATATTTTTCGCATTAGTTTAGTGGAAGGCGAGATATTACAATTTCCTTTACAGCGCTATTTTGTGTATCTCTGTGATGATAATTACGCATACGAAGTAGCCTTTTTATCAGTAAGGGGTCTCTGAACTTTTATTTTCCAAACAACTCGAGCGCGCGGTGTGCATTATTAAGGCCGCGCGTCAAATCAAAGAGAAATTGTATAGTTTTATCTATACACACTCGCAAAAAATGACTCATCGCCGCGTGTGCGTTTAACGCAGAAACAAAGCCCGCTTATTTACCCCTCGAAGCGATAAAATCTCCAAATTAACCAACCTCAGCTCCTTTCACTCAAATCTCAAAAAAACACTCCCTCCTAGCCCCCGGAGAGCAATCAATTAACCCAGCTCGGAGAGTAAAACAATGCGATCAACGAAACAAGACATCTGAAAAACGCTCGGCTACGGTGGCGGCAAGCGATAAATGCAACTGTCGGGCGCGCGCGCGGCGGGAGAGGAAGAAAGGAAGTGCAGTCCGGCGCTGCACAGCGCGCGCGCCGAGATTTCGCAATCATCGCCGCGAGCGCGAATTCATATACATTGTGCAAGTATATGTATAGCTGCGCGCGCTCGAGACGCTATATGCTCCGTATAAGGCTGTGGGTTTGACCGATTTAATCGAGGCGCGAGAGTGGGGCCTTGCAAAAATGCAGCCGCGAGAGCTGGAATTCTCCAGCGTTCAATTTTCGCCTTCGCCGTGCGCGACTCTCTCTCTCTCTCTCCCTCGCCTTATCGCTTTATGAGCTGTCCTCGGCTGGCTCGGCTTCTCTAAAGATTCTTTATGTTTGAGGAGCGAGCTAGAGGGGCGCCGAGAGGATGATTATTTCAATTAGCACTGTTTGAGGAATGCTCGATGCGGAGGCGATATAAATAGTCGAGCGATGATTTATATCGACTTTTTCTTCCTCGCGCGAGCTCGTTTGTGCCAGGATTTTCATTTCCAAGTGCATTTTAAGCAGCGCGGTGTCTACTTGCTTTTCTGCGCTCGACAAATTATCGTTTGATGATTGTTTGGACAAGCCGACCGGTAGCCTGTCTTTATTTACTTTATGAATAATTCGAAGATTATTTGGAACAATAACAGCGAGTCTTCGTTTTATTGCAAATTAATTTATTAATTGACGAAAATAAGCGGCTGAAATTTCTATCGAACGCCGACAGGCTCGATCTGACATTATTTACTGTTCGTTACTCATAAACATTACGAAATATTCTCAAAAATTTATCATTCCATTGCGCAATTCTCAATTGCATATATTTACCAAACGTCTTCGAAAGCTTGTTTTGCTCTTCTTACATTCCAAGAAACACGAAATCTAAAAACTGTCAAAAAATAAAAGGAACAATAACCTTCGCTCGTGACGAAAAAGAGCGCGTGTGCTCAGAATCGCTACAACAAATCTAGCGCAAAGCATAACAGTGCTTAACAGTATTAATAATAATGACGTCAGTATGTACGTAGGGGAGCGAGAGAGAGAGAGAGCGAGAGCAGGAGGGAATCGGCTGGCGATGGGCCCGACGGAGAAAGAAAAAGTGCTGCGAGGAGAATACGCGATCGCCACGTGCGGCAGCTGCGAGCCACTATATACACTCACTTTTTCCCGCGGCTAAGCTTTAGAATGACGTCAGCTGCCTCCGAGGCTCCTTCGGCCAAGTACGAGTCGGTACATCCTTAGCTCGCCTACTTTTTCGCTGTTTGGCCGAATTTTAATTGTCTTTTGTGATTAATGAATGCGGATTGTCAGAGCTAAACTGTTTGTGAACATGTTTAAAGTTATGGCTATATCTTGTAGGGTTTAATGTTATTATTATCAGTATAAAAAATAATGAAACGTGCGCTCTGTAGATGACAATCTACTGGAAATGTAATAGGCAGAGCGATGCTTCTCAAAATCTCCTTAAACAGAAGTGAAGGCGGGTGTTTGTCGACTCCTCTCCGGCATCGCGAGTGACGATCTCTTTCGGAAATTCCAGACACGCGCCTTTGTTATATTCCAGTGGCGACATTCGCGCGAGCGGCTACAGCCGAAAATCTCTCTCTCGCCCTCTTATAAATTCGTCGCATTTGGATGCCAATTTCGCGCAATTGGGCGCGCGTGTCGAAAGTTTTCGTAAAAGCGCCTCGCCGTCGTTCCGCCAAATATGGCATAAAAAAGGCTCTGTGGCTTCCCCACCTCGGCGCTGTGTATGCGCAATCCTCGCCTGTGCGTCATTATCGAAAGAATGTCCTCTTATTTTTTTTTGGGCTTGTTCTTGATTTACCTCGCCAGCGTGAGTCTCAAAGGTTTTAAAGGAGGTCTAGGTTTGCTCAGGACACTCGGGGCTGATTTCAATGCGGGTCGCGTTTCTGTGGCTATATTTGCGGAGTATGTACGTTTGGGAATTGAGGCTTATTTTGGGATCGATTAAGTATGTCTTGGAAAATTTTTTTCAAGACTTTTTGGGATTTGGTGCTTCGTTGGGCGCAATTTTTCGTGACATGAAGTTTCCGAGTTATTCGAGAAATGTTGCCGGAAGTAACGCGGCTTTCGTGAACAGTTAAATTTAAACTTACTTACATATGAATGAATTGTATAATTAGCACAAATTATGTATTGCCTTTTTCATTCAAGTTTCTATTGAATAACTCTAATTTTTGCATCGAATATATTACAATACTCATTAGCTTCTCTCCTTTTCTTGAACCATTTGTTTTCCTTATCAGATTAATTCTAATTGAAAATATTGTGAAACTTTTTTCAGAATTTCAAGGTAGCAGCGTTTAACGGCTCGATAAGATAAACCGCGAATTCTTTAAGCATTCACTTGCAAACAAACTAATTAAAATAAACATAATGCTTGAACGTTTGCAGTGTCAATCCCCTTATTAAGTAAAAAACACTTAAACTTTCTACAAATATCCATAAACTGAAAGTAAAAAAACACATAAAGTAAGCATTACAGAAAAGTAACAACAAAAAATCCGTCCACTCCCAATAAAAAGCAGAAAATTAGCCTGCCATAGCCGAAAAGTCATGAAGAGTCTCGGCTTTCCAGGCATAATACACATCAGCTCGTCGCGCTCTCAGCTCGATTTCACCATCGGGCCCGCTCGTGCTCACTCACACACAGCCGCCCGAGACTCCAAACGCGAGATACAACCATACCTCGAGCTCTCATATACACAGCTCCGTATCCTCGTATACACATCCGCAGAGCGACGGGCGGACGACGAACGGGCCGGAATGGGAAGTAGCTCGAGCTCTCAGCGGGACCGTTGGCTGCGCGCGGGCCGGCTGTTATTTTTTTCGGCAGGTGTGATCGGTCTCTACGCTCGCGCATGCGCCAAAATCGCGCTGCAGCAACGTGTAACGCACTCCCGAGGTTTTTACTCGATACGCGCACGTATATACATGTATGTACGCGTATGTATATAAATAAATCGAGAGGAGGCTGATCGAGATTGGAGATAAGCGTTGGAGCGAGAGCGCCGGCAAAGACGCATCCTTAAAAGGACTTTGCGTCCTTAACCCGCTTCTTGGGCCGCTCATGCTGCTGGCATGGACGTGCCAACGTACGGTATATACCCGCTTTTACGTATACACGCGCGCGCGATCATATATGTAGGTAAAAGCTCGGCAAAAAGGAGGAGAGCGGCGCGGCGGCGGCACTTCGTTTGTGTGCGCGGTAGTGCCTTTTATGGGCAACCCATATTCCGCAAAGATTCGGCCTCGCCTCCTCGCGTGCGCCGGCTTAATACCTTCTTCTGTGTAAGCGCGTGTACGTACATACACACGCAGGTATATACGTGAATGTAGGCTCGGGGGAGCGATGGAGAAAAAATAAACGGCGCCGATGACTCGGCGGCCTCGAAATTTTGTCGACCGCCTGTGTGCATCGTTTGGCTAGACTCTCGCGATCGCCGCCTAGTGGTACACCTATATGCCTATACCTGCGGGCGCTCCTTTTGTGCATGTGTATACGCAGGCAGTCACTCTGCGCGCACGCTTTCAATTAGGCGGGCGCGAGTGCGCATGCGCACTGCTCTCTTTTTCCCGTGTCGCGCGCGCATAAGCAGGGACGTCTCGCTCTCTCATCTGGACGACAGAGCGCCGGCTGATTCACGCGCTCGTTATGGAGCTGTTTTCCGCTTTATTTTTCTGGCTATTAAGAGCTCGACGGGGCGAGGTGTGAGAGAGCGTACACCTACTTTCCTTTAAGCGTGTGTGTATATTCGAGCCCGAGCATCGCAGTTTGACCTTTCGAATTCCGTGCAATATCTGTGCGCATGTGTGTATACGCGTGTGCTGCTGGCGCGGCAAAAGTCCGGAGAGCGCGAACGCCGGGTTATAGCGCGGTTCGGCTTACAAAATATTCAAACAAGAATGTTTTTGCATCGAGCTCTCGTGCTGCGCTGTGTAAACTTTCACTCTTTGTTGAATAACCGATTTCGAGCCGGCTATCGCCATTTTCATTAGCTCTTTGAAAACCTTGCTCCTTTTTTTCTTCTCCGCGTTTTATATATGCATATACGGACGGCTCGTGACGAAAACGAGCTCCTCTTACAATTGGCTCGATTTGCCTTCGCCGCAGTGCGAGTTTCCGATTAAAAAGCTATTCAGCCCAGTGACATTCATTACATATCTGCCGCCTAGCCTGTAATGAATGGGCTGTGTTGTAAGCCGACTGTCGCCGCGCGGCTAGCTCGTCCGCGCAGTTGTCTCTAAAGCGTTTTTAATTGTCCCGGCAATCAAGCCGCGAATCGAGAGAGAAAAGATAGCCGAGCCAGCTTCTTTTGCCTTAGATTATTAAAAATGTTTAGGCCAAGAATGTCCGAAGATTCAGGAGGGCAGGTCGACGACACAGGCTCGAGCTCTGCGGGACCGGTTTTTACCGAGCGCTCGCGCGCTCCTCTTTGTATGTATGTAGGTGTGCGCGCCCCGCAGTACAACGTATATGCATCCATATAGATATGTGCATAGCAGTGGCGTAGCCGGAGAGTCCGCGTCCGAGATTTCAGCCTGCGCGCGGGCGCGATAAAAAAACGCCCGGCTCAAAACAATCGCCGCGGAGAGCTGTACTTTAGCATTCGAATTGCAGAATCATTCAGCTACGCCGGTGTTCGTACACCTGTCTTCCTTGCTCCGCGCGTTGTTTATATTAGCTTGGAGAAAATTAATGCGGATATTCGATTTGCGATTGGTAATGATTCGATTTCTTGAGCCTATGCCACGCAGCAAATGATGTAGCTGTATAGTTATACATTAACTTTGAATTTAATAAAAAATATAACCCCTACGTACTCAAAGGACTAGCCGGCTCATCGGAATCCCACTTTATTTGAAGCGGGCATTAGTCATTCCTATACTAATTGAACGTTGATAAGGCATTATCAAGAATAACAGCCGCAATCGTCGCCGACTGAAGGCAACTTATAATTTACTCCGCGCAGACTCGACGTTACCGTTTTATATATGTATATACCTATACTCGCCACGCTATGACAGCCGTAAAACTGCGCGGCGAATCCGCACCGATGACAATAAAATTTACGTCGAGTCAGCTTCGTGAAAATACACGTATACATGCGCATACGTCGCCGTGGCCGCAGTTAAAAGATTACGGAGCTGCGTATTACAGATGAGATCGCTCCGAGAAAGTATCCGTCGAGAGGGAAGGTCGCGCGCTCGCAATATACGTACATACACATGTGTATAAGGCAGTATCCGCGAGCGGCAAAGTGCACTTGAAAAAGCGCACGACGAACGATCTTGTTTTCTCGGCTGGGGCGCGCAACGTTTTCTGGGATTATATATTGACTCAGCGTTAATTGGGCCGCCCGATTGGGAATCGAAAGCCGCGCGTAATCCCTTACTTAACTTTTCGCGCTTTATACGGAAATGCGGCCTGCACGCGCCTGTCGAGATGTATTTATAAAGCCGAGGCGCTACTTCTCTCGCTCTCTCAATTATCTTTAATGACCGGGGAAAAAATAGCCGCGCACTCGTCTCTGTGCATCGCCGTATTTATATTGTTTCAAAGAGACTGGGACTAAGTAGTGTGATTAGATTATCGTTAAAACATTTTTACGAGCCGCTTGCAGCGCGTGAAAAAAAATAAGCGCCGTTCAATCAAACGGATCTTCTACACTGTATAGCCTGCAATCACGAGATTTTTTTTTCTGCAGCCAGCTCACTGCAGGACGCTAATTGAAAATTCCAATAGCGTCACCCCGCCGATATATTTCTGGAGAAAGTCCGCAAAAAGATTTAGTCAGCCACGGGTGCGTCAACGGTTTCTAAAGCGGCAATTTAAAAGCCCGCGTTGTCCGCGTTTTCGAGGGAAAAAAAGGGAACGGCCTCGCGGCGCGAGGGCGTACCGCCGCTCGCGAATACACATCCGAGAGACGGCTCGATTAACGCGCGCATGGTTCTTCCTTCATTCCTGCGTCTCCCCGTGTATATAGGTATTATATGCTTACACTTCTTCTCTCCTTGGCGCGTTTCTCCTGCGAGCCCTGCCGTAGTGCACGCGCACGCGAGCCTGGCTGCTTCTGCTGACGTCACCGATTCGGCATTTCGTGCCGGCGAGTTGGCTTGTGTGTATGTGTGTGTGGGTAAAGCTGCGGACACACGGCCGAAAGTTTATGTGATGGAAAATCTTGGCATTTCTGGATTAAAGTCTCGGCTCGAGTGTTTATGTCCAAGGCTTCGTCGGCGGTTTTAGGAATGGAAGTAGCGCAGGAGTCTGTGTATGGATGACAAACAAGTCAATGAGAAGAGTTTTAGTGTAGTACTAGGTTGTCCGGCGAAATACAAACTTGTTTTGCTTTTAAGACTACTATTTTGTGTCGGATGAGTAGTGATGGATATGGGAAAGTTGCAACATTTTATCAAACGTGAAAACGCATTTACTTGATTCATATAAATATTGATATTATTTTCTAAAAAAAAGTATGTTCATTATGTTTTTTGCATCATTTTTTATAGAAATCGTCTAATGTTAAAAACGATTTTAATTACATAGAGGACGTATATTAATTTGAAGACTGCATCATTTAAAACAAAAAATTGACATAATAATACACGTTTTTTTTTTAACAAATATATGTACATTGTATACACAATCCTGTATGTTAATTAAAATATCGATTGATGTTGTTTTAATTAGTAGTAATAACCAATTAGAATAACAACATTTATTAAAATAGCGTTATGGAGCGTTAGAATATTCTGAATAATGGAGTCTGTTATTTTTGATGATACCGTACATATTTTTGATTTTAATATGACCGCAATTCCAACCTTTTATCGTTAAAATTTAGATCAACCCAAGATCCGTTTGCAAAACCAACATATAAATTTATTCAATTTTGCTTTATCGCTCTTTGAGAAAATTTTTCGACTTTTAATGAGCTATTATTAATCTTTGATTAAATGCTGTTTCTTCTCCAAACTATTCAATTCGGAGATAAAAGCAAATAAATAAAAATACTTTTTCTTTTTAAGATAAACTTTAGAATGTCTCTTTTATAATTATTTCATAAATATATTTTTCATTTATTTATAAATTTTACAAAAATTTTAAAATTTATATTCGTGGAAATTTTCTCCATAAAGTGCACATCTAGCATTAGCCCATGTGGATACGTATCCATTGCTGCACCGCATATCTTTCTGCAATGAGGAATCTGCATGTGTATTGACATTATTTTAAACTATTCAGTATTGACCCACTAAATCGTCAATTCATTTCTCTCTAAGCCCGATAAATTCACGCCAATGCGTCTTTTTCTTTGAGAGCGATAACATCTTCCTCCACGTTCTTATGTTGAGAACTGCGCTATATTCGCACATGCAGTGTATTCTGATTTTGCAACAAGTAAAATGATTGTACTTTTTATTTTAAATAAAAAATTCATTGTCCCAGCTGCAAAATTTTTCTAAATTTGAGTAAGGATTTTAAGTGAATTTTACCTTCTGCTAACTTTTGATAGTAATAAATAAAAAGACTCTAAATACATTTGAAATGTTTATAATAAAACGAATCTTGTTGCTTTATTATATGCGCATCTCCTATTATCTTAGTAGTTCAAAATGTATACAGAAATCGTAATGCTTAAAAAATTAATCTTTACGAATAGGAAAAGTCCAGAAAGACATAAAATAAGGGATGCACCAGCGCTTCTCTGCAGTGTAAACTTGCAGTGTATAAGTCAGCGTGCGCGCGCGGGCGCGGCTCGCGATTTGGCGATTTCTATTTCTATTTCAGGATGCGCCTGCGATGAAAACGTAAGAGTCGAATCAGCGCTGTCGGTCTGCTTTCCTTCCTCTTGAGCTCTTTATCTCGCCCAGAGCTCGCCCCAGCGTTTACCTGTTCCCACATTAACCACACACCCATATGCGCGCACTGCACCTGTAAACTACAAATCGATCAATGAATGGAAAAAAAAAAATTAATGATTGCGCATAATGCTTGCAGACGTACTCCGGCCTGTTCTGCGTGGTCGTCAATCCATACAAGAAGCTGCCGATCTACACTGAAAAAATCATGGAGAGGTACAAAGGCATCAAGAGACACGAGGTGCCGCCCCACGTGTTCGCCATCACCGACACGGCCTATCGTTCAATGTTGCAAGGTAAGCACAACATCTATTTCACTTTGCTGCTTCTCATTACCGAGCGATCGACTTTATTGAAGCTATCTGCGGACGCGAAAAAATCTTTTTAATTATAGCTGGAGATAAGGAATTTTTTTTATGTTGGGTATTAAATTTTTCTTCTTTTAGATAAACTAATACGCGCCGATCGAATGAAACGTGAGTCATAGCTTAGTTAAACAAATGTACACAAGATATACGCACGCCCCGGTCAAGTTATTGAAAAACATGTATAAGAACATCCGTAAAATGAATTTAAAAGCAATATTAAAAGGGTGACGACATATTTATTCGGAAGCCTTCTGATCATTCATGATAATAAAGTGTATGTTGAGAAAAATTCGTCATCAATATTAATAATCAATACACTTATTTATCTTTAAATAACAAGTACATATTCAACAAAATTCATTCTTACTACGAGCAATTTCTGAAACAAAAAATGAGAATTTTATTTTCATCAGCGAAATTTTTATTTTTAGTTTTTTTCGACCAGCGCAGTGGTACGAGCATGCGGAGCGCGATTCTTTATTCTAGTTAAATATAAAACGGAAGATTAAGTCACGTGGTTACGAAAGTCAGTTCGGCTGATCCTACATAGTAAACAAATGTATATATTGTGTGTCCACGTCCGGACTATATATAGATCTAGAGTTAGTATTTACAAAAATACAGAGAGTGTGACATAATCGTTCCGTTTTTTCGATAGTACATCATTCTGGTTTGAAGATATATACGATTACGGTTTCAACATTTACAAAATTTATGATAAAACAAACAATTCCTCTACTTACAAACAATGTCATTAATTATTCAATTATTATGTAGAGAAAAATATGTTGTTTTTACAAAAGAATAAAAAAAAGTAATTGTGGTAACATTGAATTCCAGACCGAGAGGACCAGTCGATCCTGTGTACGGGTGAGTCGGGCGCCGGCAAGACGGAAAACACAAAAAAAGTAATCCAGTATTTGGCCTACGTAGCGGCGTCCAAGCCGAAATCGAATGCGGTAAGTGTCTCGATGACTGCACACGCAGCCTTATCGCTGGCCTGTTATCAGGGGGAAATATCGCGGGGGAAATAAAGCGCGAAGCTAAGCCAAGGCTAGCCCGTGCGCTATAGTAGTGCAGTTCTTCGCTATTCAGCGCCGAGCGCAAGCCCGAACGAATCGAATTACTACGCGCGCGCTACGAGAGCGGCCGGCTTCTCGCGTGAAATTCGAGAACGGTCAACGACGTCGTCGACTCGGCTCGCCTCCTATAAGCGCACGTGCATATTTCGCGAGCAACCTTCCTGCCTACGCCGTTTCCGGGCCGCGCGCCCCGTTCTTTTTTATCTTTTGTAATGTTTCTCCTGCGCGCACTTTTCTGCAAATTAATTCTTCGAGAGGCCAACTCTCTGCTCTCGATTTTTTTTTTCGACTTTGCGCGTTCTCGCCTCGCCTGCCTCTTGTACTTTTCTTGATCGGTTTGACGTAGGCTCGGACTTATTTGCGAACGGGCTTTTCCGGGTCGAGATAAATCGTTATCCTGCGCTGCGCGGGAATTACCTGTTGCACGTAAAAGACATTCTTGAACAAGAGAAAAAAATGAATTATTTTTATTAATTAGTTTACACCTTATTTTATACTTTTTTTATTTATATTTCTTGATTTGCATTATATTTCAAATAATTTAATGAAACATCAAATTGATCAAGACAACGGGTCTATTAATAATATTTGCTAAATTTTAATGAAGATGTTTATTTTTCATACAAACTCATTCGAATTTTTATGAAAATAAATAGGTTTATAAAAAAATTCTAGAAATCTTAATTAGTAAAAAAAGAAAATAAATATTAATATATATTAATATATTAATATATATAATTTGTTTTATAGATCGCAGCGTTTAGATTATTATTATAGAATTTGCAAACGATATTGAAGGCGATTCTCGTTATGCGCAAATAAATGGACAGTGCTCTCCTTGTTCTGTGTATCGATATAACCGTTTAATACTTAATAAAAAAATTCGATTCATATACATATGCTGGCCCTCGACGTGCAAGCATAGACTACTAAACTCGTTTTCCCAAAGAGATACACCTCTTCACACAGAAGTGAATGAAAAGTATTTTTTTAATTGTAGGAAGGGCAAACGACGCAAAAGGAATATTGTCTTCGAGGCGAGCCTTAACGTAGTTTTCCGATGTACATATTTATACTTGTAAGCAAGAAAGAGAGAAAAAGAGAGATGAGACAAGAGAAGATGAGAGTAAAAAAAGCATTAGAGTCTGAAAATGAGTGCGTTGATTAAGCCAATCGATTTACGGTTCTTTGCGCTTAAATGCGACTAAAAGCTTCTTGAGAAAACGTTCATCTCCTCTCTTCTCTCAATTTTTTCTCTTTTTCTGTCGCTGGTTATCATAGCTGTGAAAAAATATACGCTGGTCACGGTATTTGCATTTTTATGCACATGTATTATACACAAAATTACGAATTAACCTATTCATATTTCCAGCACCAATCTACTTAAGCCTCTGATCATTTATGACCGCGGATATAAATTAAAATTGTTTATTTTTTAATCAAAAGAGTACATTGAAATACTTGATTATTATTTCATCTATTTAAAACAATAGTGCATATTTGACACGTTCTGTGAATTTCCGTTATTGCAATTATTAGTATTAGTAAAAATAAAATTATTAAAAAATCAACATATTTTATTTTGTCTTTAAATTTTCATAGTGCCAAGAAAGGTGGCATCTTTCTTGGAGTGATTGACGCTAGCTGATCGATCGCTAATTTGCTCTATTGATTTTGATTGTTAAGCTATTTTCGTAGAGTGCAAGCGCTCGGGCGCCTTGCGCCGTTTCAGCGAAAATTCACAGACCGACAATAGGACATTCACTTACAACCGTTGTATTAGAAAGAAATGAAATGAGGCGAAAGATTAGAAGCACTGTACGATAAAGCAATCTTATACTATATATAGGTAAAAATAACGTCAAAAAGACACATGTGCAATAATCCAAATAACAATAGACGAATAATAACGTAGTTAATTTTAAAGATAAGTTGCAGAAAGTATTTTTCAGGCTCTCCTTAGATTCTTTCTAGAGATCACATTATAACATATATAGGAAATGTGAAATGTTGTGCACGAGATACTGCGATATAAGTTGTACATGTCGCCTTTTCGTGCTAGCTAATGTGAATAAAACCCCGATGTTTTCTTGGTTTTTCTCGGTGCTGATTTGTCGACGGGCCCTCCTCTAGTCTCCGAGTCCGGCATTAATAATAGTAAGTCAAAATCCTTGAGAAAGCATTGGGCCAGATACATTAAAATTGGTTCCGAGCTTTCCAACAAATTACGAGCTCTAAAATGAATTAAAATCAAGCTTCCTAATAATTAATAATTTTTATTGCATATTCTTATTAAAACCTGCAATACTAACCATGGTGGTTTTGGGTTCAATCATCGTTACTCGTCACTGATCATTTACTTTAAAATCAAAAGTATATAAACGTTTTAAAATTCTTATTTTAATCATGCGCTTATATTGAGAAAATTATTAACACATTTTTCTTAAAAACATTTCATAGTTTCATAATAAAGTAAGATAAAATTACGTCTTAATTTTATCTTCGAATTTCATGAATTTTTGCAGTTATGTTATCTCTTTATTTTTGGGGAAAATACGCAACTATCATTTTTATCAAACGTCAAACGTGGATAATATATTTGTAACGTAACAATATAATATCGTAACATTTTTTTTTTTATCTTTTTTTTTTTTATCGTAACATTTGCAAGAGTAAAGATTTTAAATTAAATTTAAAAATTGGGTTAATTAGTAATTAATAATATATTTTTATGTTTAAAAACGCGTATCTTCAAAGAATACTTTTTTTTCTATACTTTTATATTTAAATTAATTACAGTAGCGCTTTATAAAGTTTAACATTTTTCTATTATCGAATTAAATAAATATTTAATTATTTGTTTACTTTATCGATCAAATAATAACTTTCTCAGTGTAAGAACATAAAACAATTGTATCGTTGTGATTGTTGTATATATATACATATGTAAACGTTCTAAAGTGTACATACATATATAGAGGCGCGATTGTAAAGAAGTCATTCGAAAATAGCCACTAATCGAAGCCCATTTGCCGCCTCTTCATACTGACGCAAGCAATTTACCCTCCAGGCCGATTAATAATCTTGGTATTTTTTGCCTTTTCCTGCTGTGCCTGTGCGCGCCTGCCTCTGTCTGTCTATCTGAACTATCTGCCTCTGTCACGTATACAATGCTATTGCGGACCTGATTCTACTCCAGAATTCTGGCATTGGTTCGGATAAGTTTGCGGTAATTTTTTTTTAACTAACCATCTGCTTTTCCCCTCTCTTTCTGTGTCCTTCCTTAATTATACACTTGTAATAAATACACACTGCACCTCTGCACGAATGTATTTATATGCTCTACTGCGTCACACAGAGCGAAAGACTAACGAAAAAGCTGTGCGTGTGAACGACTGTGATTTTTTTTCTTCTCTTGCTTGCCTTCCTTTCCTGTTTACTCTTTTCATACTTTTGTTCTTGCCTGTACATATGTATGAATGTACGTATGTTAACGCATTCCGCAGGGCGTATTTAACACATTTTAAAAGTCTTCATTCTTCAGTGTGCGTGAGACGAAATACAGTCAAAGAGCGGGCTTTTAACGTTCACCTGTCATCGATGCGCCAATGAGACGCGATACACATTGTCCCGTTGCGTCATCGTTTGCCTATTACCTTACGTGTGTTTGTGTACGTATGAGCAAATTCTGCCCGTACGCGTGTCGAATGTGAACAGCGTGCATGCCGATGAACACATGTGTACATATAACATTTAACTTTGAAGTCCCCCGATATCGCCCTAACAATTTTGTTTTTATTTTTCATTTTTCGTCCTAGCAAAGTACGTAAGAAGATCTGCTAATCGATTTCGTGGTATATTTTCCAAATTCAAGCTAATGTTATTTTTATTAAGAAAAAAGTTCTTAATATTGAACAGTTACCTTAATGTTTTCATAGAAATATTAGCAGATCTTCCAAGTGCCCCAAAATGCTGAATTCATTTGACTGCGCATTTATTATAACATAAGTACATGCATAATTAACACAGGGAAAATATCGCTCCTCAGCTTGGCTAGCGATCTTTTCTCTTACGGTGACTCACCATTAACTGTCTTGTTCTTTTATTTTTGCGGCATCATGAAATAATTGCATTCAACGTGACGGATAGTTGACGGCGTTAAATCATCATCCAACATTAATCGGCTTTCTAAATTTTTCAACCAATTCCTTCAGTATTTTTAATCTACTATACCGCCAAATGATTCTTCGCACTCCACATTCATATTTCTGGCTCCTTTGTTGTTGTTCTTGTTGTTACCTTTTTTTATCTATTCTAACCCGAGATTTTAGTAATATTTAACTAATGATACGTTTGACTTGTATCGCAGGGCGAACTTGAGCAGCAACTCCTGCAGGCCAATCCGATTCTGGAAGCCTTTGGAAACGCTAAGACCGTCAAGAATGACAACTCATCACGTTTTGTAAGTTGCGGTTTTTGATTTTTTGTTTTAACAACTCTGGCATGTATTTTTCTTATTTTGTACTGTTTGTTTAGGGTAAATTTATCAGAATTAACTTCGATGCATCGGGTTATATTGCTGGAGCGAATATCGAGACATATCTTTTGGAAAAGTCTCGAGCTATCCGTCAAGCCAAGGACGAAAGAACCTTCCATATATTTTATCAGTTGCTGGCCGGAGCCTCACCGGAACAAAGAAGTAAATCTACTTTTATTTTTATAATTGATGTAAATGTTCATCAAATGATCATATTTATTAAAGACTGTGTATTTTTCAGAGGAATATATTTTGGAGGATCCAAAGCTTTATCCATTCTTGTCATGTGGCGCGTTACCGGTACCAGGTGTGGACGACACCGCAGAATTTCACTCGACATGCAAGGCAATGCACATTATGGGCATGACAAACGAAGACTTTTCGTCGATCTTCCGTATCGTCTCAGCCGTCATGCTCTTCGGATCGATGCAATTCCGTCAAGAAAGAAATTCAGATCAGGCCACCCTGCCAGATAACACAGTGGCACAAAAGATTTCTCATCTGCTTGGTTTGAACGTCACCGAAATGACGAAAGCTTTCCTCAAGCCCAGAATCAAAGTCGGCAGAGACTTCGTAACAAAGGCTCAGACCAAGGAACAAGTCGAATTCGCCGTGGAAGCCATCTCTAAAGCCTGCTACGAGAGAATGTTCCGCTGGCTGGTCAATCGCATCAATCGTTCCCTCGACAGGACTAAACGACAGGGCGCGAGCTTCATCGGTATCCTCGATATGGCTGGTTTCGAAATCTTTGAACTCAACTCGTTCGAACAGCTTTGTATTAATTACACTAACGAAAAACTCCAGCAGCTGTTCAATCACACTATGTTTATTTTGGAGCAAGAAGAGTATCAGAGGGAAGGTATCGAGTGGAAGTTCATTGATTTTGGTCTGGATCTTCAGCCGACTATTGATTTGATCGACAAGCCTATGGGAATCATGGCTTTGTTGGATGAGGAATGTTGGTTCCCTAAAGCTACTGACAAAACGTTCGTTGAGAAACTCGTTGGAGCTCATCACGTGCATCCGAAATTCGTAAAGACCGATTTCCGTGGTGTCGCAGATTTTGCCATTATTCACTATGCTGGAAAAGTCGATTATTCAGCTGATAAGTGGCTTATGAAGAACATGGATCCCTTGAATGAGAATGTAGTAAGTTTATTGCAAGCTTCACAAGATCCGTTCGTCTGTCATATTTGGAAGGATGCAGAAATCGTAGGAATGGCTCAGCAAGCTCTTACTGATACACAGTTTGGAGCAAGGACTAGAAAGGGAATGTTTAGAACGGTATCACAGTTGTACAAAGAGCAACTGGCTAAATTAATGGTTACTTTGCGCAACACCAATCCTAACTTTGTTAGGTGTATCATTCCGAATCACGAGAAGAGAGCAGGAAAGATCGATGCACCTCTAGTTCTCGATCAACTGAGGTGTAACGGTGTGTTGGAAGGTATTCGAATTTGCAGACAAGGTTTCCCCAACAGAATCCCCTTCCAGGAGTTTAGACAGCGATATGAGCTTCTTACACCTAATGTCATTCCCAAAGGATTCATGGATGGAAAGAAAGCTTGCGAAAATATGGTAAGAAGAAACAAAATTAGTGAATAATTTATTAAATATTTATTAGATTAAATATTTAAAAACATGAAATAATTTATTTGTTTATTTTTACTTTCAGATCCAATCGTTAGAATTAGACCCGAATTTGTACAGAGTTGGACAATCTAAAATATTCTTCAGAGCAGGAGTTCTTGCCCATTTAGAAGAAGAGAGGGATTACAAAATAACAGATCTAATTGTAAACTTCCAAGCTTTTTGCCGTGGTTTCTTGGCACGCCGCAACTATCAGAAGCGTTTACAGCAACTCAATGCTATTCGCATTATTCAAAGAAATTGTGCAGCTTATCTAAAACTTCGCAACTGGCAGTGGTGGCGTTTGTACACTAAAGTAAAGCCCCTTTTAGAAGTAACGAAACAGGAGGAAAAACTTACTCAAAAAGAAGATGAATTAAAACAGGTAAATTGATTTGGATCAAATAAGTATCAAATAATTATATCTTTTTAATGATTGCAATATTTTTATGGGCATTATTGTTCATTAGGTTCGTGACAAGCTTGAAATGCAATTACACTCGGCCCAAGAATATGAACGTAAATACCAACAAGCCATTGAAGAAAAGACAATGCTTGCCGAGCAGTTACAGGCTGAAGTTGAATTGTGTGCTGAGGCAGAAGAAATGCGTGCCAGATTAGCAGCCAGAAAGCAGGAGCTTGAAGAAATTTTGCATGATTTAGAGGCCCGAATCGAAGAAGAGGAAGAAAGAACTTCTGCTTTGATGCAGGAAAAGAAAAAATTGCAATTAAACATAAGTGATTTAGAAGAACAATTAGAAGAGGAAGAAGCTACGAGACAAAAATTGCAACTGGAAAAAGTTCAGTGTGATGCAAAAATCAAAAAATTAGAAGAAGATTTGGCGTTGTCTGATGACACCAACCAAAAGTTACTAAAAGAAAAGAAGTTATTAGAAGAGAGAGCTAATGATCTATCTCAAGCTTTAGCAGAGGAGGAAGAGAAAGCAAAACATTTGGCTAAATTAAAAACAAAGCATGAAGCTACGATAGCTGATCTTGAAGAAAGATTGTTAAAGGATCACCAACAACGCCAAGAGGTTGACAGATCGAAAAGGAAAGTTGAGACGGAAGTTTCAGACTTGAAGGAGCAGCTAGCGGAAAAGAAAACGCAACTAGAAGAATTGCAACTGCAAATGGGTAAGCGAGAGGAAGAACTTACGCAAGCGTTAACCAAAATTGATGAAGAAAGTGCCATCAAAGCTCAATCTCAAAAGGCTTTGCGAGAATTGGAATCACAACTGGTTGAATTGCAGGAAGATCTCGAAGCTGAAAAGATAGCAAGAAGCAAGGCTGAAAAACTTAAGCGGGATTTGAATGAAGAATTGGAAGCTCTTAAAAATGAATTGCTTGATTCATTGGATTCAACAGCTGCTCAACAAGAACTTCGCAGCAAGCGAGAACAAGAGCTTGCCACTCTTAAAAAGAATCTCGAGGAAGAAACATCCCTGCACGAAGCGACATTGCAGGAGCTTCGTCACAAGCATACACAAGAACTAACGACAATCAATGAGCAAATGGATGCACTAAAGAAGACTAAGGCTGCTCTTGAAAAAGTTAAAGGTACACTTGAAGCAGAGAATGCCGAATTGACTACTGAATTACGATCCGTAAATGCTAGCCGACAAGAATCCGACCGTAGGCGTAAGCAGGCTGAGCAACAACTTGTTGAAGTCAACGCCAAACTTATGGAAGTTGAAAGCGCTAGGCAAGAGCTCGCTGAAAAAGTAGCCAAGTTGCAAGCTGAGGCTGAAAATGTTTCACAACAGTTAGAAACTGCTGAGCTCAAGGCTTCAGCGGCAATGAAGGCATCTGCTACATGCGAAAGTCAGTTTACCGAACTCCAACAGCAACTTGAGGAAGAGACCAAACAGAAATTGGCTCTTAGTTCAAAATTAAGAGCACTCGAGAGCGATAAAGAAGCACTTCGTGATCAACTAGATGAAGAAGAAGAAGCAAAGCGCGCCTTGGAAAAGCAAGTCTTAGCTTTAAATACTCAGGTAATAAATTTTTCGATTTCAATAAGTTGTAAATAATATTTAGATTGCTTTTATATTAATTAAAAAAGTACTAATATAAAAATTGTTTCACGCAATCAAATGTGATCTTAAAACATTAGAATTTGCACGTACGTAATTCTATCTTGTTTTGTAATTTATTGTTGTTCCAAAGAATATGACATTATTATAAACGTCTATATACATTTTAATAAGTAGATTCTTATATTATATTTCAATGTTTAACATTATATGTATATTGCCTTATTTAATTTTTTTTATTTAATTTCACAGTACACTGAAGCGAAGAAGCGTGCCGATGAAGAGAGCGAAGCTGCAGCTGCACTAGAGGAGGCTAGAAAACGTTTGGTAAAGGACATCGAAGCCCTTCAGCGACAAGTTGAAGAGCTCCAAGCAGCCAATGAAAAACTTGATAAGTCCAAGAAGAAGATCCAGGCTGAGCTTGAAGACAGCACAATTGAATTGGACCTGCAACGTGCCAAGGTCATTGAACTTGAAAAGAAGCAAAAGAATTTCGATAAAGTTCTTATGGAAGAAAAGGCCATATCCATGCAGTATGCTGAACTGCGTGATGCTGCAGAACGTGAAGCTCGTGAAAAGGAAACGAAAGTTTTGTCATTAACACGTGAACTTGATGAGCTTAACGATAAAGTGGAAGAGCTTGAACGCGGGCGTAAAAGTTTGCAAGCTGAGCTTGACGAACTTGTAAACAATCAGGGCACAGCCGACAAGAATGTGCATGAACTCGAGAAAGCCAAGCGTTTACTGGAGTCCAAGATCGCAGAACAGCAGGCTCAGGTAGAGGAATTGGAAGACGAATTACAGTGTACCGAGGATGCGAAATTGAGATTAGAGGTCAATATGCAGGCCATGAGATCACAGTTTGATCGTGAATTACAAGCCAAGGAGGAACAAGCTGAAGAGAAACGTCGAGGGCTCGTCAAACAACTCAGAGATCTCGAAGCTGAATTAGGTAAGATAAACAATTTACTTTTTAGATGACTCTTATTTTCAATTAATAGAGTAAATAATACTTTTTATTTATTTAATGTTTCATGTAATTAGAGGATGAACGGAAGCAGAGGTCAGCAGCCATAGCTCAGCGTAAGAAAATCGAAGCTGATTACAAAGATATGGAACAGCAGCTCGAAATGCACAATAAGGTTAAAGAAGATGCGCTTAAACAGCTCAAAAAGTTGCAGACTCAGATTAAAGATTGTACACGAGAAACGGAAGAAGCGAGGGCAGCAAGAGATGAGTTGGCTGCCACTTCAAAAGAAATTGAGCGCAAGGTTAAGGGTTTGGAAGCGGATGTGATGCAGTTAACTGAAGATCTGACTAGCAGCGAACGTGCACGACGGGTTGCCGAAACTGAAAGAGATGAACTTCAAGAAGAGCTTAATAATAACGCGAATAAGGGTACGATTCTGCTTGACGAGAAACGCCGATTAGATGCGAGAATTGCCACACTCGAAGAAGAGCTGGAGGAAGAACAGTCGACTAATGAGGTATATATAACTTTGTTACTTTAATAAACTCAATACTTCATAAGAAATTTTTTAGAAATAATAAGCTTAATTAAAGCACTTGGAAAATTTGTAAAATTGTTAAATTGTATAAAAAAACACTTGGATAACATTGGATATCGATTATAGGTTCTTATGGATCGTGCACGAAAAGCTCAGTTGGCTATCGAGCAACTAACCACGGATCTGCAAACTGAACGCTCCGCAACTCAAAAATTAGAATCGCACCGATCGCTTCTTGAAAGACAGAACAAGGAATTGAAAGCCAAACTGGCTGAGCTCGAGACGGCACAACGCGCTAAATCTAAGGCTACCATCCAAGCTCTCGAAAGCAAGATCAACAATCTCGAGGAACAAGTAGATACAGAAACGAAAGAAAGATTTGCTCAACAGAAGGTGAACAGGAAGCTCGACAAGAAGGTGAAAGAACTATTGCTTCAAGTTGAAGACGAAAGAAGGAATGCTGAGCAGTACAAGGAACAGGTTGAAAAAGTCAACGCAAGAATGAAGAGCCTGAAGAGACAACTTGATGAAGCCGAAGAAGAGATTAGCAGGCACAAGGCTTCTAAGCGAAAACAACAAAGAGAAATGGAAGATATGATGGAATCACAGGAGGTGCTCACAAGAGAAGTAGCTAATCTCAAAAACAAACTGAGGTAAGAAAATCACTGTACATTGAACTAATTATAGTTTAATATATATAGAGCATAGAGTAGTTGTAACATCGTTAACTTTTCTTGTCTTTCTTTATTTTCCTCGGGGAACCAATGGTTTAATTTAAATAAAAAATTTTTTTAAAGATAAGTAAGATAGATTTTAAAAATAATGATAGTTGACTTTATTATTAGTTATATGCCGAGTTAAATTAATTTTAAAAAAAGAAGTTAAGAAGTCTTTGTAGTCGACTTGTTTTAAAAATTCATTTGCAAATGTTATATGAAAATTAAATCATTGGATATATTCAAGAAAGTAGCCGAAATTCTTTTTCAAATTGAAAATTATCTGCTTCTTCTCGTCTTCTTGTTTTCATTTCTGTTCTCTCATCAACTATTACTGCAGCGAATTAGATACAAAGACACACACTAGCAGACCACTGGGCTCCACTTATCGTGGTCGTTGGAAGGATGAGATTATTAATTCGCTGAACGTGTAGGTATTGCGTAAATGCGCAAACGATTGCAAGAGTGTGAAAGAAGCATATTTCCTTTGCATATTTATATATAATTTATGAAATGTACATGTGAGCTAGGCCAATTTTGTTAGGTCGCACGAAGCATGATAGGCCCACATGTCATTCATTAAATAAATAACATTTATTTTCATATGTGTGGATTAACATTTATTCGATTCGTGCTTGACTTAAAAGTGCTAAATAATCTTTTATAACTTATTATTAAAAAACTGAACTAACCAAGACCAATGAACCTCTATAAAAAGATTTATTTACAGGTTTCAGTTTCATATTTAATTGAGCATAAAATTTTATTCACTTATTTTTATCATTTATCTTTATTTAATCTTCATAGTCAATACGCGGCACTATATTGTGCCGTGGGCACGGCTTTAAGTAATTATACTTTTTGTTAAAACAAATATACTGACTGTGTTATCTGGCGATTGCAGGCGCGGTGGTCAACCAATCAGTGGACTAGGCTCGGCAAGACTGAAACGAACCTCGATGCAGACTGGCGGCTCGGGTGATGACTCGACCACGCAGGACGAGAGCATAGATGGCGAAGAGAACGCAAATTGAAGGATGCGTGACAATCTCGAGGAATCGGCGAGGACGACGC
This sequence comes from Eupelmus azureus, assembly GCA_030522685.1. NCBI lineage: Eukaryota > Metazoa > Arthropoda > Insecta > Hymenoptera > Eupelmidae > Eupelmus > Eupelmus azureus. The sequence continues at coordinate 13,309 of JAPYZA010000163.1, read as the reverse complement.
GCGATAACGCATAATATAATATACATATAAATTTATCGTCCAGCGTCTGAAAATAAAAGGAAAGAAAATAGGCTTCCAGGGTAAAAAAAGAAAAACAAGAGTACACGAGGAAGACGTGGTGAAGATTTGATGAAGAGCTAAGAGCGTGCGATTCTCTTGAGTGATTGAACGCGAAAATCTTGAGTCAAAGACAGAATGAAAAAAACGCGTTCAGGGAAGTAATCGATCGACGCTGCTTTATACAGTCTTTGTTATTCTTTTTCCCCTTACTAGAGGTAACATAATAAGGGTTATGCGTATACACTAGTTTCCTGAGATGCCATCGCACGAACGAAAAGTGAGCAAACCGAACGTATAGTTCACGAAAGGGAAAGAAGAAAGTTTAATGATCATGTACATAAATTTACAACTATACTGAATGAGGAAATTTAGAGACCGTAGAACGGTTTATGATGTATGCAGACACGCGGTTATGATGCGCGCGTGCGAAGCTAAAATGAAAGGAGGTTCTTGCTACGAGTAATAAAAGTTTATAAACCTGTAACACTCTTAGGTAGTACTAAGACATTCATTATAGTTATTATTATAATTATTATTATTATTATTATTATTATTATTATTATTATTATTATTATTGTATTATTATGATTACTATCATGTTATTATTTTACAACTACCATTACAACCAGCGTCATTCGTATACATACCATATTACGAAAATGATGAAATTATTTCAACGATTTAACTAATATACAGAAACATAAAAACACTAAAGAGAGTAGAAGACAATGAAGGGAAGTTGCGTTAACGAAACCGCTTTCATTTTAAAGGGTTCGCAATGTGACTTTTTTTGACCTTTTGGTGCTTTTACTTTTTTCGCTTGATTAATATAAAAAAAAAGAAAGAAAATCATGTTTTATGTTGCTTTTCTGCTTACATAAAATTAATTTGCTTATGCATATAGTCAAGCAACTAAAGTTACTTAACGTCACTATTCTCGCGTTGTACTTAAGCTTTTATAGTTTGGTCGCTCACGCGTAATGCCTTTTAAAATGGAACGCGTGTTTTCTTTCACTTTTGTACTTCGGGAAGAAAATGAAGACGAACGAAAAATTTAAACGAACGTATCTTTGTCGAAATTGAATACCGAAAACAGTAAACGGCATAGAAATACATAGATACATAGAGGCGCATGAACAAAAAAAAAAACTGCGCGAACTGCCGATGAGAAGGTTCTCGAAACGTCAATTCTCGCACGTTCGATTTTATACAAGCATTTTCTGAAATTCTTTGTATTTAAAAGCATTTATGATATTTATACACCATATTTAAAACAAACACAAATACGAACGAATAGACTAATAACTCGAAAGACTAGTATATTTTTTGATGAAACTAATATGATATGTCGGTGAGTGTAAGGTTCATACGTACAGTGCGCAGTATGATAACAGTAACCTATTATCTAATGTAACTAGGGCCTTATATACGATTAACAGGAATTGTGCGTAACGTTGCAGGACCGTCGGATTCGAAAGCTTCTCGAGTATCGTTACTAATTTTGTATATACGGGGAATTCGCGGGTGTACTCACTTCGTCAATGCACGCATCGCCATACGCCAGTAATACATGCTCGTTGATAGCTTTTTAGCGCCATTTTAATTGCCAGGTCGCGGTAACGAATTTGATTTAATTGATTATTTTTTTATACATTATGTACTCTGGGTGGCGAGTAGCGAAGTGAGACACTTCAATGAAAAACGTATTAAGAAATGTGACACGCAGGAAATACGAAATATTCATGCATTCAGAAAAATATGTGAGTGAGTTTTGATACCTTTTATATCGATCGAACACACACGCGATTGCACGCGCGCGCAGATTATAAAGTTGATTGGATCTTGCATATACAAGAGGAGGTATAATAATAAAGTACAGAAACATTTAGTTTACAAGTGTTGCGTTTATTTTTATTATTTGTTTAACATTCCCAAAGTGTTTTTTAAATTTATATATATTTTATTTAGTAATAATGAAAATCGTACTTTGCAATATTATCACAGAATTATACAAGACTTGAACTTGTCCTTTAATGTATTCAATACATTGTTCAGTTTTAATAATTTCAAAATTGCATTGAAAAAGTTCACCGGATGTAATACTGTTTATCTATAAATTTTTGTTTCTAGTCATCGTCATTAACTGCACTAAATCTTAATAAAGTTTTTTAAAATGTATCTTTCTAAAAGTAACTTAATAAAAAATTGAAGTAAAATCGTAATGAAAAATATTCAAGTGTAGTTTAAATTTTTACTGTTATACAATACTCAATAGTATATTACAGCTAGTAAAAATATATATTGTAACATTTACTTGCCAACAGTAAAATTACAAAATTACAAAATTACAAAATTACAAAATTATAACTTCTGAAAGGAAAACAATTTGTTGATTTAATTCTTAAGAGATTCTTCTATTTCAAGTAATTGCTTAGCCAAAATGCGATTGCAATAATCAAGAGGAGTTTTTTTCTCTTTGTTTTCAGTATGCAAATTTGCTCCATTAGTTACCAACAGCTTTGCTTCCTCTTGTCGATCTTCCTCACATGCTAAATGAAGTGCTGTATTTCCATATGCATCCTTTTGATCTGTAAAATAAGCAAAGCATGATTTTATCACTATTTTAATAATGTTCTGTATTTATATAATCTAGATAAAAATGTAAGTTACCTATATTTAAATGCTCTGCGTTTTGAAGAAATAACTTGACAATCTCGATGTTGCCTTTTGAGGCAGCTCTGTGAAGAGGTGTAGCTCCCCTTTTATCAGCTATGTTAATGTTTGCCTCCTTCTCTATTAAATTAGCACATATAGATTTCCAATTTTTTGATGCTGCATACTGTAGAGCAGAATGTCCTTCGCTTGACTGTGCATTTATGTTAGCCCCTTCTTTGAGTAAAATATTTACGACCTTATCCCTGCCGGCTGATGCCGCTAAAATTAAAGGTGTCATCTCCATCTAGTAGCAATAATATTAATTCTAATTATTCTTTTATAATGAATAGTTTTTGATTTAGCGCCATTATATCAGCTAGTAGCAGCAGTGTGGGTGGTAGTAAATGGAGCGCAGGGGGAAGAAAATTGTAATATATATATATAAAACAGATTGATGGTCACGTGACCTATTGTCCCGCATGTATATGCTGTGTCATACTAACCATCTACAGGCTACAGTCTTCGAGCGTCAATTCGATAACAAACACGTTGGGGTTAAAGGGAAAATTAATGACTATTTGACTTACGTCATCCGTAGGATCCACAGGAACTTTGAGAGATAACAAATAAGTGACCAATTCATCGTGACCGCCTAAAGCCGCCCAATGAATCAACATTCTACCATTCTGTAGCAAAACAATTTAGGTTAGGTCGAGATTAATCCCGATTATTGCGATAAGGCAAAAATAAAGAGTTTATTTTTATTACGCACTTCGTCGACTTGTGTCTTTAGCTTCTCGTCCTGAGCAAGAAGAGCCTTAAGAGTGGATATATGGCCAGAATAGGCCATGTTAAAGGGCTTTGACTTGGAATCACCGGTCTTCGCCATGTTTTCGTTTTCCTACTTATTGTCGACTGTCGTCTGCAACTATATAGCATAGAATACCCTCTATATCGTCATTCTGGAATTACAATCAGCTGTGAAACTGAACCCTGCGTGTATAATAAAAGATCTTACAGAAAGTATTTCATATTCTTGCTAGCTTGTTTATAACATTTAATTAAAAAAAATATTCTTTATTTTGATGTATAAGTATTAATATTATTATGTTTTAATTGCTTATTGGATATAAAAAATTTGCAATTAATTACTTTTTTAATCGCCTCTAAAATAAATGTTAAATTTTCTTTTCTATCTTAATTCATCAGTAGATATTTATTGTAATCGAATAAAAATTATACTAATTTATTCTTTATTCAAGCATTATTGATATTTATTTTAATATTAAAATTGTTAGCAAGAGTTCATTAACGTTTGTAATTGCAAGTTATAAACCATAAGTAATATAAACTTAAATAGAAAAAATTTTAAGCTAGGCTATTAAGTAACAGTTAAGAGGTAATATCTAAGTAAGTGCATAGGAATTGAATAAACAGACAGTTTAATTATTCATAAGGAACATATATATCTTTATACAGAGTCTTATATACAATTTATTACTGACACTTACAAATTGTCCAACACTTATATATTAAAACTTTACACTTATAAAATGTACATAATAATTTACATAATCACATTGATAAGAGCGTTCTGAAGAACACGCGGCGTTTTGTACCTTTAGTCATATACTCGCGTCTTACTTTCATTCAAAGCTTTGGTTTATCGTCGTCCAGTAAAAAATTATGTAGAATAACAACCGACAGAGTGTTTCTTTTTTATCGTCGTAGAAAAAAAAATAAAGTCATCCCGAGAACAGCGTACACCGAGAATTGTTTTTTTCTGGAAATAAGACAAGAGACAGAGACGAGAGTCTTTTTCAATTGAAGAAGTCTTTTTTAATCGGACGCTTCCGCGTTGGCGTCGCTCGGCTCGCTCTTCTCGTCTTTCACAACTTTATTCCAATGCGAGCTACGATTGACACAATCACGCACAGCCTGTAGTATTATGGGGATTCGCCGGTCGAGGGCCGTCAAGTGTGGCTCCCACAAGACCGGAGTCACCGGATCCTTCGCCATACTTTCGCGCATAGCACTGCTCAGTCTAATTGGTCCATTGTGGTATCTGCAAGGAAAACAATTCTTTATGATTTTGTTGCCTTCTTTTTTATTATTCGGCTTGTTTTGATGCAATCTTTACGCAAGGAACCGCAAAAGTTATGTAATGCAAAAAATTATTTGCCAAGAATTAAGCTATCTTACATTTTACGTATTTTATTTAAATATTAATTATGACTTAACTTTTACCGTAAGGACATAGATACGTTCTTTAACATCGAACAAAAACTGTCAAAGTTAAAGAAAAAAAAGTTTCTACAAGTATAATGTTTTTCGTGATAAAAAAAAAGTAACAGTTCTACGGAGCTTGTTAAAAGACAGCTCCGCGTGTTTTGCAGTCGGCGCGCCGACGGAAGGACGACGCGACGTGCATGAGTATTTACCTCATTAAAAAGATCGCTTGTCTCTCCTTACTTTTATTGCAATATGTCTAAAGTGAAAGAGCCCACATGGGCATTAGCATGTAAAACGACGCAACGCATCATCCGAGGAACTGGCAATTTAGAGCGACAAATCGAGTAGTGGGCAGTGGCTCGAGATGGCCGCAAGACGCGCTCAGCGTGGGGAGAGAAAATTGTTTTGTCACATTTACTCTGTTTAATGCCAATCTTATTATCGAGAGCAATGCGCCTTGAGGCGCGTACGCGCCGGAGAAGGGAGAAACGGCAAATTTTATTTGAATCAACGTTTAAGCTGGACTTAATCTGCTTGGTTCAATTGAGGATTCCTGTGGCACTTGCACGATTTCCGAGCGCAAAGGGAAACGTATGTCATGTGGTTCGTTCGTCATGAATAACTCTAACCCGAGAAAAATAACCATTCAAAATGAAGTAAGTGGTTTGAAAATTGAATAAACATCTTGAAACGCGTAATTTTAACATTCATTTAAAACTTCAGTTGAACAAACAAGCAGCTCTTCATTTAGCGTTCCAAGTACTTTCTAGGAATAAAAATTTGCGAAAAAAACCGAGATTTACGAAGCGCTTTAATTACCGGCTTTCCAAGCGAAAGTGGTGCGCTTAAGAGGACGCGTCTCTCCGCTCCGGGTCGCTCTAAAACAAAGAGAGATCGTTTTCTTTACCTGAGCAACGTGCCCAAGGTGCTCTGGCGTATCATGCAGCACTGCAGCAACGGCGAGAGGCAGCTGATCTCGTCGTGGAAGGGCCTGCCGAAGCCGCGTCCGTTGTCGAGATGCAGGGTGAAGGTGTCGTTGCCGAAGACCTTGAAGGTCTCGTAGTGGTGGCGATCCATGTTGCCGGTGAGGAAGTCGAAGACGGACATGTCGATGAGGTCGAGCAGCCGCCTGCCCTCGTTGTACGGCGGAAGCTCCCGCACGATGTTGCAGTAGTCCGAGTCTGAAAATCCAGGAAGCCAAGTGTTATATATAAAGCGATACAATATCCAGGCGGGGAGCTGCCTGACTGACAGCGCAACAAGTGGGTCGCGGCTAGGCGTATGATTTAGAAGGAGCTGGAGGCACGCGAGCGAGATTTGCAATAAAAATGTTGCCGGCTGTTATAATTGGCGGCGCTGCACCGCTAGGCGCTACCGGCACAACCGCTATCTCGTGGAAACGGGAGTGAAAAAGGCGCGGATATAGCCGGCATTGATTGTTACTATACGTACCAGTTTCCCACTGGGCCTTGAGCCGCTTGTGGTAGCTCCTGCGCCAGGGATGCCGCCAGACTTTGCGCGGCACCTGCGCCTTGTCCGGCAGGAAGGCGGCGAAGCTGCCCTCCAGCGAGTCCGGCGAGCCGCAGATCGCGTGGCTCGTGTCGCAGTAGTAGGTGCACTTGCCGTGGAAGCACAGATTGCCGGCCGGGCTGACGAAGAAGGTCTTGAGGATGTCGCCGTCCGTCACCTGGTAGATCTCCGTCGTTATGTTGAGGAGGCGCCCCGTGACCGGCATGCAGCGGCGAAAATCCAGCAGCCTGAGGAGAGTATATGCTTTAGAGATTATAGCCTTTTACTTTCGAGCCACCCCCTCCTGCGGCCGCTCGAGCGCGAGGACCTTTTAATGAGCCGGAGACTTTTCTAGAGTCGCGATGTACTTTCGAACCGAGCGAATAACAAGTTGATCGCGCTGATGGTAAACGGTGTCGTTCGTCATACGGAAAAATATCGAGTGTTTTAGTAAAAGTACGCTCCGCGTTATGATTTATAAAGAAAAAATGGATGAAAAGGCAAAGGCCGATTTCTATTGTTTGAGAGGAGCAAGAAGATCGTTGATTTAATTTCTCCAAGTGTCCGCCGGCATAATAAACTCACAGTACCTAGCGGGATTGAGCCGCGGCGCTATCTTGGTTATTATGATGCAAAAGAAGTCTCCAGAGCCATGAAGCCGCGCAATAAACCAAATGGGATTTCAACGAAATAACGACGCTCCGCGACTTTCTTCTTCTTTTTTGCTTTCGTCCCGTGAATGGCTGTATAAATATATATATATAACGCTCGGGTGAAAAAAAAAGAACGAGGTGCAGAGATCGCGGCGGCGCTGGAATGCGCCTCGGCCGCGCTCGCATAAAAATGTTATTTGATGATGAGGTTTTAAGGATAGATATAGAGGGGGAGAAAAGAGACTTACCTATCCAAGTGGAACGCTGCAATTTCGGCATTATGGCGCTCGTAGTCCGTGAAGTAAAAGTGATTCGGAAGAGTCTGCTGCTCCCGCGGAAACCTGCAACGTCAAGTGTCCCCTCTTAAAGTGCGCCCGAGAGCTACATTATAAATTTTCGAAAGATAATTGCGCGCGGCTAATTAAGAAAAAAACAAGTAAACGAGCGCTCAAAAGTTGCTAAATTTTCCGCCAAACTGGAGCAGAGGCAAAAAGCGCGACATTCCACATTCGCGCCGAGGCCATAATGAGAAGCAACAGGTCGGCCCGTCGAATTAGCCCGGTGTATAGACGAAGCTCGCGCGCTCCGGTATGTCGCGCGAGTGGCGAAAGCTCGTTCCATCCTGCGCGAGCGACCGATTGCCGATTACGAGGGCAATTACATAAGCGCGAGCGCACAGCTAGGATGCCGTTCTCTGTCTTTCTCCGCGCGCTCTCGCTCTCGCTGGACTCGCGTGCTCGGGTTCACGGTCAATACTGCATCGTGCGAGACGACTTTTCGTTTGTTTAATGTTTTTTATGTGAGGCATTCTTTCTTTTTAACTGGCTGGGTTTCTTCGGCGCGCTTTCTTGGGTTTGTTGTTAGAGGGGCTGATGGTGTATTTTAAGAGAAAATCTGCTAGTTGGAATGATTATAAAACTGTTACGTTCTATATATTGTGTGCATCTACTTTGTTGTAAACAAGAGATGTTGCTCTGCTAATGACTAGTCTACTTGTCGTCTTTTCGTGTTTCTTCGACAATTGGCTTCAATTATTCACTTCTTACGCCTTCCTCTCAATTATGCTTCATTATTGAATAAGTAATATTCACAGAGCGGCAGCCTGGCTTTTTATATAAGAGAACACCGTCTGAGTATTCCGAGAAAAAGTTTTTACTACGGGCAAAGACACTACATTGGAAAATAAAACAATATTTTCCAGCGGTATTGACTAAGCGAAAATCGACACGAGACTGTGGGCATTTCGCAATTTTTACGATCGAAACGGAAAACCATTACGGCGTAAATAATGTTTCGTCAATTTATTTCGATTTGTAATTTTCGAAACAGCCATTATTTGGATTAGAGATCTGGAAAAGGCAATTCCCACTTTCCGCAATACATCCAGCCTGGGACTCCTCCAGCGAACCTTTCCAGCGCATTACAGAGCCGCCAGGAACTAATAAATCCCAGCGCCGCGGACAAAGCGCATCATCCTAATCATCCGGCAGATTAGCACGAGTGATTTTTGCGCGAAACCGGCGGCCCATGAATCAGGCTCCGCGGCTTTCGTTTAGTGAAATCCATCTTGAATCCCGGCGGCGCAAATAGGCGCCGATCTCTAGCGTGATGCGCGCGCGTAGCAGCACGCGTTGTAAACCTCAATGGGCAGACTTTCAGCGCGGGTGCTCTAGCGCGCGTGTAATGAGGAAAAAGGAAGAAAGGACGGCGTAAAAGTGGCGCGCGTGGCAGCCTGCGAAAAAGGCTGCGCGCAGACAAAAGGCGCTGGCTTGAGCTACTGCACGCACCACGTATGAGCGTACCGTTAGCCCGTCTGAGCAGCGACGCCGTTAACGGATTAATTGTCATAGACGCTCGCGCCTTCTTCCGATTCGTACGGAACTTGCCGGGCGAATATCTGCGCTGCTGCTTTCGAGAGCCTGCGGTATTGCTGGCTTTTGTGTTTCTTTGATAGAGCGTTTGTAATTGTGCTAATTGAGTGAGCGTTAATGGAGTTATACTTTTTATTTCCGCTTGTTGTGTTTATTGCGCGGCTCTCGCTTTTTGTTCGACGCCTCGAATTTTGCTTGCTCGCTGATTCTGGTCGTGTACTTAAGAAACGACGTACATTTATTTGCGTACAAATAATGCTTATACAGTAGCGGTAAAAAGTTTCCAAAAATTTTCATATTTACATCTGAACTGTGTACATTCAGATCCTACAATTTTAAAGACAAATAAATTAAAAAGTAATTAAAAAAAATAGCAAATTAAAGAAAATTATATTCACTTTAAAATCCTGTGCAGATAATTTTCATACGTTTTTTATTCACGAAAAAATTACAACCCATTGAAGGTAATCTTTATAAATTCCTTCAATTATAATTATTATTTTTTCATGAAAAAACGTATTTGATGTGAATAAAATTTTGCACTGTACATCAACACATCAACTATGAATATTTAAAACATTCTAAACTAAGTAATTAAAAAATACTAATAATAACAATAATTGGCCATTAAAAAAAAACAAGTGGAAAATTATTGCAGGATCAGTAAATTAAATTGGTTTACTTTCAATTCAATACCGTAGACTTTAAAAGCAAAATAAAAGATTTGATAATAAAAATATTTGAATGAGTCTACGATTCTTTTTACCCGAAACGAGCGTGAAGCACACTATTACTTAGGAATGGAAAGTGCAGCTCGCAAGAAACGGAGACAGTCATCGAATGATTGTTAAAAGGCCAGAAAAATGTGAACGCGCCGAATAAATATAAATAAATAATAGCCAGGCCTCGCTTTATGAATCCATTAGCTCTCCCGCTTACACGTGCCGATTGAAAGCTGTAAAAAAGCGGTGAAACTGCGGAGAGCATACCTCATCGGCTTGAAGAGAGCCTGCATCTTGTTGGGATAGTCCATGACGAGCTTGAGCTGCGTGCCGCCGGATTTCTCGGCTGTAAAATCAAAGCGGTGAGTCGGGTTTGTAATTGGCATGGCAAAAATGCGGCAATTACGCGCGCTCTCGGCTCTAGCCGCACGCAAAAGGAAAAGGCTAAAAGTGTTCTTACAGGCGTGGACGATCGGCTGGGTGGCCATGAAGCGCAGCAGCTCCTCGACCAGCTGCGAGCCCTTCGGGTACAGCTCTCGCTTCGTGATCTGCATGTGAAACTTGTCCAGCAGCGTGTTGTTGGCTCTGTGAGACAATAAAAATAAAGTTCAAAAATTAGCCATGTGTACCGGGTGCTTTCGTAACGCGCGAAAAGTAGAAAATTCGAGGGAGCGCGCGCGCACACGCAATTAGCCATGGCGATGCTAAAACGGTGAAACTACTTTTTGTTAAATCTTTCGCAAATGCGACACGCGGCGCGTTTGAGAAACCGCTTATAATGATTTGACCGTCGGTGTGGGATCGATTTAGGGCATCGAGGTTCTTGGGAAAAAATCGGCTTTTTTACACGCGGCTTTTCGATGTTTATGTATTGAGCGGCTCTCTGACCCGCTGGCTGATGTTGAGTTGGAACATTTATTTTATTTACAGCTGTTAGTAATTATAAAAATATGGTAGGATTTGATGATTATTCGTAATGGCATTTTAAATATTCTGACTTAATGCGTCTGTAATCAGGCTTTAAAAATTCACAAACGATATAATAAAACATAATAACATTATTAACGCGAAGCCTCAAACAAAAGATATAAAAGAAACTAATTTTCTCGCCGAGCGCCCGACAATGAACAATCGAAACAGCTCTGCACAAACGCGTCAAATCAGCTTACCCTAAAAAACAATCGAAAAACAATAAAGCCCTGCTTAACCGTCACTCACTCTGAATAAATAAGGCATTGTATAACCATCTAATCTGGAAACGTCTCGCGACAGTCATTCCACGATGAAAAAGAAGCACTCCACTCCGCGAGCCTACTTATATATATATACATCCATAAGGTTCTGCTCTGTAAAACTCGCCGCGGAGGCGGCGCAGCATCTCTGGTATATCCAGCTCGAGAGGGAGAGAGAATAAAAGTGCTATGGTCGGGACGTCTCGCGCGAGATGCGCCGATAATCGCTTTTACTCGCTCGTATACATCGCGCCGATTCCGCCGGAAGAAGCGCGATATCTATAATATACATAGAGAGCCGCGCTAATTGGAGCGGACACCATAGCCGAGCGTTGCAATTATAAATCCGCGAGGGCCGGGAGATATCTACTTTTACTGCGCGCGCGCTCTTCCACTAATTTTGAAGGACCGATGCTTCTGACTTTCTGCTTTTCTAAAGCGCGTGCGAGCATGCTAATTTTTTATGAGTGTGTAATTGTGGTATAGAGTTGGCTCTTCTCTTGCGTACTTTCGTTTGCTTTGCGAAATTTACGAGGATTCCGGCGCTTGTGTCGTTTGGCAGATTTTATGAATTTTTGTACGTTTTGGTAAATTAAATGTCGGGTGTATACATGCATACGAGAGCAGAATAGCGGCACAATTCACGAGGTTTCTAGGTAACACACATCCGCGCCCGTGAGTTATAAGCTCCTCATTAATTACTCGCTATACAAAGTGTACATGCTTATAGAATAATAGCATAATTTTCCTTAATTCATTGACACACTAAATAAATCTCTCGCAACACTCATACTATACATTCGCTCAGCCGCGCTCGTCTAACAGTTCATCCGCACTCGGGACGGCCCGGCGCTCGGTACGTATTTTTATTTTCTCGGGCTATGCAATTTATCCGCCGAAAATAAGCGCGAGCTCCGCGCGACTCGAGAGAAAGACAAACCGACGTCGAGATTCTAGACTTTCGCCCCGTGAGCTCGAGTTGCTCAATAGGATCGCGCGCGCTGCTCCTGCAACTCGGCTGCCAGTTTGCACGCTCGACAATTGACTTTTCTAATTTGATGCTGGCTGCTTGCGAGCGCTGGCTGAGGATCCGCTAAGATGATGTTTAAATGTTTTCCTTTATTTCGGTCTGGTGCGCTCGGTCGGAAACGTGGCTTATCGAGCTGATGGTATATACCGAAAGTGCGAGAGCGAAGGATCTTTGTCAGCTTGTGTGTGGACGTATATCTAATCTGGAGGCTGGAAAAATTTGCAGCGATTTACATGCAAACGGCGTTTCGATAATTCTAAGCGCCCTCTTCGTTATGACGCGCGTTGACTGCAATAGTTGGCAATTTGCGCCGAATTACACGCGCGGCCAGATAATATTTTAAGCATTTCTTTTCTGCTAGAAATTAAATTTTCAGAAATCATAATCGCCTTTTAAAAGGCGCTTTGAGAATCGCTAAAACAATAGCGCGCTCCGTTATCGAGACTGAAAATCTTTCCGGGAGCGACTGCGGCGCGCTGGAAAAACGCCGCTATAATAGGCAGGAAATATAATAGAAAGAATAATAGAAAAATAGAGAATGACGTGTTTGGTGAGTAGTCCGGGCGGCGAGGAGCTTAAGAGCCGCTCGATGTATATCTATAGCGTTATAAATACCGATGCGTAGACACGTATAGCACAGTCCCACTGTCGAATCGTCGAATTAGCACGTACCGAGCGCTGCAGCGAGCCAGGCATTCCCATGCAGTCGAGCGTGACGTATATAAAAACACAGGCGCTCGATATTTTCTTTATTTTTGTCAAAATATTATTGTTGTAATTAATTATTGTTTTCTCTTTTGTTTATTGTCATACCGAGTCGTTTACGGGTTCTTTATTGGTACAGATGATTTGTAAATATTAAAACGCGCTCGGCTGTTGCTCAACTATGTCCTAACGCCGCTCTAATTATTCAATGAATTTAAACAGCCGTCAATTCAATGTATGCACATATCTGCCGCTTAAAAACCGTCCCCGTCTCATTTACTTTTTACACCGCCTTATCTCTCGCTCTTAAGAGCATTTCCCATTACTCACGCGAAAGTCTAAATATTCAATGCGCACTACAAGCTGCTGAATTAGCACGGTCGAAAAAAAAGAAGTAGAAAGGGAAGCACGGAATGAGCAAATTTGCGTAGGTAGCGATATATATCGTAGAGTGTAAGTATAGCCATCTCCGCAGCGCCTCGCCGAGGGCATACATACGCGATTATACGAGTCGACGACGCTCGTTAATTCCGAGGATGTATAGCGTATAACAACGCGTTCTCACATAATCAAATTTATAACCGCCGGCGCGGATCCGATGTCTAATCACTATATAACGTGAAAGGGCGTAGGAACTTTT
>JAPYZA010000162.1:0-36396 GCA_030522685.1 Eupelmus azureus | reverse complement strand
AAAAAAAAAGAGAGCAAGCTGCAGCTGTATATATACCTATCACGTTGTTCGCGGCGCGCTCTTATAGCCTTACGTGGCCCCTGTGTGTAGGTTGAGAGAGGACAATAACAACGAGACGAGAGCCCGGAAAACGCATGTACGGTTTCAGCAAGGCTGTCTACTGCATTGTTAAGATACACCTATACTTTATACTTTATCGGTCACAAGCGCGCGCGCTCTCATGAGCTTCACGTGATTTGTAACGTTGGAGTCGATTTCGTTCACCTCGCGCCTTTTTTTCTTTCTTTTTCCATCTCACTCGCGCGGTTTACGTAACCTAAAATTTTAATTATAGATTGCACGTCGAGGTGCTTTATTAATTTGCGGAAAATATATATGATTGATGCTCGCGGATCGAGAGAGAAAGAGAGTGCAGGCTCGGTGACAGGGCGAGAAAGACTGGAAGCGTGAAATCATAATTCATTAGAGGCACCGAGTTGGTCTCTCGATTTAATCGTTGCGATTGAATTGAGCGATCATGATGATCTCGCCACTTTTTCCATAGAGCTGGTTTTGTTATCTTTCAACATATGTCGGACGGCGCGATTGACTCGTTTTGGCAATTTTTATTTTTGACTTTCGGGGAAAGTCGCTGATTCAAGGGAGGCTCCGGCTTGGTAACAGCGCCTACGATTTGTGTAAAAATAATTTTCAATTGTCCCCGGATATATTGATTTTTCCGCTTTGTTTAATGTATTAAAAATAGTGGCTTAATGTGTAGTTATTGATTATCTATAATTTTTTGTGGTTGAACAACGGATTGACTTTGAAATAAGTTTAACATTCAGAGTGAGAGGTGTATAATGGAGCTAAGACTTTTTTTTACATTCTAATGGTTTTTTTCCAATGTATATTTAGTACACACTTGGGCAAACTTTCTTTCTTTTAATCATCACCTTTGTACGCTGAGTATGTGGCTGCTTCAGTGTGCATATGAGTGTGTTAATGCAAGATAAATTTTTTTTAGCAGAGCACGTTTTAAAATGTTGGCAACTCAACTTAACTTTTGGCTCTCTTTGCATTAATGTTTTAAGTCTTAGTATGTACTAAATATGTCTCTCTTTTGTTAGATGGAAATATGTGTGCCAAGCTGTAGTTCAGCAGATGTGATTCATTTCGATTTTTCATCAGCTTTTGATTTAATTTCTTCAAACAGTGGCAGTAAGCTTTATAAATAAGATTGCCTTTAATAACACCCTCATTTTATTTAAAGAATTTTATTAATTTATAAACTTTTCAAAATTTTTAATGACATTTTGAAAAATTGGTAAACGTTATTGTAGTTTATTTCGTCAAACCAATGGTGAGGAAACGTGTTAAGCGAAAAACAACTGCTACAAGCAGCAACACTGCTACAGGAGCTTTGGAAAATACTGACAAAATCTCAAGTCAGGTGTTTAATGAGGACTTAACCAATGAAAAAGTATTAACACCTGATCAAGAAATGTCTCACAATGATCTTGATATATTTTTAAAAGGACATGCTCAACCTATGTCAGATATCCCTGCAATTGAAAAAGTCACTATGGTATTTGGCAGTGCACTTAAACTGTAGCTTTTTTGATTGAATTTTATTTTAAAGCTTTTTACAGTTATGTTTTTTAATTTGTATTGCATATTTATTTTTTTAACTTATTAGCTCACAATTAATTGCATTAAAATGTAGTTTTTAAAATAATTTAAGCACAATATCTATGTAACATTTTTATCTTATATTCAATTAAAGTTTTCTATGTACATGTTATTTGCTTTGTTTTTAAATTTTTTCTTGGAAATTATTGCTTTAAAAGTTACTCATACTCAAGGTCTATAAAATTTTATGGCCTACTAGAAAAAGGTGAGTGGCTAAATTGTGATTTGAATATCAGTAAATGTGTACCAACAGATAAGAATGGTTTCATAGATAAAAGAATTAACAAACTTTTTTGTTTTAAAACGAAAATTTCTTGTAGTTTACAATTTAAATTTAGTTATAATATTACTAGTTTTTTTTATTATAAAAAACAAAATTATCCATAATTTCTATTAATTTTTTTTTTTTTTCAAAATAATAAGTATTTAACAAAAGCTACATAAAATAAAAGTTAATGTTTATTTTAAATTAAATATTTAATTTATATAAAAAGAAAGTTTAATTATATTATTTAATTAAAAAGTTTAATTAAAAATAATTTTAAAAATTTGACCCTCTTAATACTAAAAGAAAAACTGAGAATTTTTTATATTTAAAAAAAGTACATTAATTGTTATATTTAAAAAGTGAAACATAATAAATAAATCAGAAGAGTAATAAAAACTGAAAATTAATTATTAAGAAATATTATCATTGTAATAAATATTAATAATATAATATAAAATAAATTATTTTAAAATTCAAATTTATTTCAATTAATGAGAATTTCTTTGACCAAAGTTTCAACCAATAGCTTGTTGCTTTACACACACTAGTCACATATCAGTAGTAGTAAGTCAAACGTAGATACATAATATGATAATGAATTACAATGAGGAGGGACCTCTGATCCCAAGTGACCTATGTATTTATGTTGCTTCTTCACTGATAACTGAATTGGGTCTTTATTAACCAGCTGTGTAAAGAATATGACCGCATATTTGATAGAAGTTTTAACATATTCATAGCATCAATGATAGTTCCATGTTATCGGTGTAGAATTATACTTTAGAAAACAAAAATGGTGGAGCCGAGTGAATTTTCAGCAAGTGGGAGAAATTATCTTGTTATTGACATGAATTTCATCGAAAATGAAGTAAATTTACAGAATTTCCCATTTTAAAACACTTAAAAAGTGTTGCAAAATAATTAATTATCTTCATACATTAATAATGAGCATCTAAAACTTGTTATTATTTGTTTTATTTTTACTTTTATGTTGCTAACCTTTTCTTTCTTTCTTGCAAATTATTTTTTGCAATTAGAAATTTTTATATATTTAATGATAAATTGTTTTTTGTATTTACTCTTTTTTATTTTATTTTAGACCAGTAAACTAGGAAACACAATGTTGGGAAGTACAAATGCCACACGCCGGACAAAAGATGTGCCATCAACATCAACAAATGGCGCTCGACCAAAATCAATTCGTGACCAGAATGATCAAGCAAAATCTACGTCTCAAGATGAAATTGATCCAGATCAATTAACACTGTTACACCATCCAATAACAACTCTCAATTATTTTATACGAGAATTACTCATTGACTGCCTTAGTTTGGCAAGGAAAACTCTTCAATATAAAAAGACCGTATTTTGTACAGTAACTTTGATCGTATTATTTTTTGTATTAGGCAGACTTTCTGGACCACAGCAAGAGGTAAATAATTAAAAAATTGTTATGATAGTTAAAAATGTACTATTAGATATTATATTAAAAATATTAAATAACAAAAAAATCTCTAATAAAATTATTAACTTTTTACTTTTAGACTTTCATAGCTTGGGAGGCTCAAGTGAGATGGTGCTTGTACTGGATAGGCTTAGGTGTTCTTTCGAGTGTAGGTCTTGGGACAGGACTACATACATTTGTCTTGTATTTGGGTCCTCATATAGCAGCAGTTACAATGGCAGCTTATGAATGCGGAGCATTGAATTTTCCTGAACCGCCATATCCTGATCAAATTGTTTGTCCAACGAGTGTAGATACGACATGGACAGTAGGTATATTAAATATAATGAGAAAGGTGCGAATCGAAGCCATGATGTGGGGAGTTGGAACTGCTCTTGGAGAATTGCCGCCTTATTTTATGGCAAGAGCCGCGCGAACTAGTCGTCAAAGTTCTAAAGATCAAGATTTTGATCAAGAAGAACTCAAGGAATTAGAAGCTCTCGAAGCTCTTGAAAATGGAGCAGATATCCCAATTATGATGCGTGCCAAATTGGCTATGAAGCATTTTGTTCAAAAGGCTGGATTTTTAGGTATTCTAGCTTGTGCATCGGTATGTGATTTTTAAAATTAAAAAAGTCCTAAAAAATTGTAAAATATTGCAAATACTAAATCATATTTATTTACAGATTCCTAATCCCTTGTTTGATCTTGCTGGCTTGACTTGTGGTCACTATCTTATTCCATTTTGGACATTCTTTGGTGCCACACTCATTGGTAAAGCCATTGTTAAAATGCATATACAGCAATTGGCTGTGATAATAGCTTTCAACGAAGAATTATTAGATAAAGCAATTAGTTTTTTGGTATATGTGCCTGCAGTAGGTACTAAACTTCAAGAACCACTAAAAAAATTCCTTATTGAGCAAAAGCGAAAACTGCATGACAAAACAGCAACTGTAAGTGATTTTATTAAGTATCATTAGTATTTTTTAGTGGTTACAACAGAAATAAATGTTTATGTTAACAATAAATAATAATGTTTTAAAAATCCAATATTTACAAAGAATTAATCTGTTTTTATAGGAGGGTGCAACTACACTTTCTTGGCTGTTTGATAAGTTTGTTATGCTCATGGTGTGCTACTTCTTAGTAACAATTATTCATTCGTTAGCGCGAAATCATCATCGGAGACGCACAAAATCCAACGCTGATTGACCAACGTCCAAAATAGATTAAATTCACTACGTGCAATCCTACAGGGCATGAGCCACCTGGCACCGAAAAACTATGCAATTGAGGGGAAGAAGTAATTAAATATCCGCTCTGATCTTGCCTCGATGTAAAAATAATTATAATCAAATCAAGTCCTCCAATCAAGTTGGTGCGTCACAGAAGCATCTGTTAAATATTGAATACTCCGATTGATGTATCGTTTTTTGACCCATTTTTTTTTTTTTATTAATAAGGGTCTTTGTAAATCTTTGTACTCGTGTAAGTGCTTCTTGTGATTAAAGGATATTACTCGATTTTACTGTAAACTATTTGTTATAGCGAGGTTTAAGGTCAAATGCTACGTTTCTGTCGTTGGACCACGAGTTTTTAATTATAATAAAGTAACCGAGATGCGGATTATGTGAATTAAGCGAACGCTTCTTTACCGTCAAACTATTTTAAATGTAAATGTCATTTTTGCTGCACTCAACACGGATCAGAATCGTTCGCACGAATGTTATTCATGTATAAGCTCTCGATAGTACATTTTTTCTGGTAATGTGACGTGTTGCGCGTGAGTTAACCGATTACATTCCACAATCATAAACAAGACACGCGTAATGAAGTATACAGATTTTTTTAAATTTGCTTGAAAGTCAAAGTATAACAAGCAATCATACTCCGAAGGTACAATAATCTGTCAGCGAAATAATGTTAATTCCGTCACTGTTAATTGTTTTGAATCACATATGTAGCTCTTTTTCATGCCCTTATGAATCATGTTGAAATGAACGTTTGATAGTTAATTTAGCGATTGAGTCAATGATTATATTTTGTAAGATGTGTGGTAATCAACGTTGATGATGAAAAAAGAAACACCTGTTCCTTTAAATAAATTTCTACACCTTTGCAAAAAATGTTTATATATGTGTATGTACCTTTTGCCACATTTGCTTATTCCTATTTTGTGATGTCTAAGTTGAATAAAAAATTTTAATATTAATTCTATTTCTTAAAATAAAATGTATTAGTATATTCATAGTGTATTTTAAATAATGAGCAGCATCATGTTATCTAAAAATCATCTTTATAATAGATATAGCTCAATAAGAAACGTTTATATACAAACTATGAAGAAAAGTATGAGACTTGTCTCTAATTCTTTAAATGATATATTTGTACAGAAATATAACTAATAACGGACTGCGGACTAAATCACGAAATTTCTAAATAAACTAAATTTATATGAATGAAAAATGAAAAATTTTTACGTTTTATTTTATTTCAAAATATACATTCTATGATAACGATATAATTAGAATTTGAATGAACATAATGTAAGTAAAAAATGAAAAATCGCGCTCAGCGCACAGCCATAATAGAATAATGTAATTTAGCTAAAATCTTTCATTAAATAGTTAAATTTTTCTTCATCATTGTGCTTCTGTCTTATCATTATCTTGTTTTGATTGTTGCTTTATACGATAATCTGATAAAGCAGCTTTAATTGCATCCTCTGCAAGCACTGCAAAAAAACGTTTTTTATTTGGAATTGTTCTTATGAAATAAAAATAATTTAAAAAATAAAAATAATTTCTTACTCGAACAGTGCAGCTTGACAGGCGGAAGACACAATTCCTTAGCAATATCTGTATTCTTCAGTTTTAATGCCTGGTCAACCTATAACGAGATATTGATTAATAGGTAAATAAATAACATAATCAAACAAATTCAAACACATGTAAAATATATTTTGCTATTACTTTAGAAATTACCAAAATATAATAAATACATACAAACAATATAAAATAAAATTTATCAAAAATATGTACAGTTACATGACTACAGAAATAAATCTTTTTAGATAAATATATTTGTAAATATAAAAGGTTGTGAATTCTTTTATTCAATAGTCTCATATAATAAATAATTTTTATTCTTTATAATATAAATTTTAATTATTTTAATTGAAAAATATAATTTTTAGTACTTTTTTTACTGCTTTCACTGCAAATGACTTTATAGAAAAATTTTTACAAATATTATTGATCAATTACTTTATTATATATATACTTACTGTTTTTCCTTTAACCCATTCTGTCGCAAGAGAACTTGATGCAATGGCTGAACCACATCCAAAAGTTTTGAATTTAGCATCTATAATTTTACCACTTTCATCGACTTTGATTTGAAGTTTCATAACATCACCACATGCTGGTGCTCCAACTAAACCAGTTCCTACATTTGCATCATTTTTATCAAGACTTCCTACATTTCTAGGGTTATCATAATGATCTAAAACCTGCAAAATATTTTGATAATTATTGAATGCTGATCAATCGATATGCATACAAGAGTGCATAAATTAGAAGCATGCATTTTGTATATATGTAGAAACGGAAATACTTTTCTATTGAGAAATTATTTTATTGAATATAGATACTGGTTGTTAATACAATAAATACACTTGAAAAAATAGAAGTATCTTCAATTGCATTAATTTTAAATTTAGATTAATCTTCAAAACAGTAAAATAAGTTGTAAAAATCGCTTTTAAAACATTTTTTACTTTAAGTTCCCGAAAGTGAAATTATATGTTTAGGTATAAGAAAAAAAATGTTGCACAACTCACTGCAACATTTTTATATATAAGATTGCGATTCCAAAAATAAAGCAGCGATCGGGTGCATTATTTTTCAAAATCTAAAAATCTAACGCAAAATCAAATACTCAAATAATCAAATCCTGTCCTGAAAGTACTCCAAAATCGTGACAACATAAACACCGGGAAAGCAAGAATCGCAGAAAAAGCGAAGGTTAAAGGTTAGGAAAGCACACTTACTTTTGGATGATAATATAAACACGGAGTGCTAGAGAAGACATTTTTGGATGCCTCCGCGAGCTTGGGTGGCAAAACTCGCCACAGTGCCATTGCGATCAGCGATTTTCGTTAACGAACAGACAATTTCGCGCACCCCGAAAATTTGACAATCTCCGCAGAAACTAAAACGACGAATGATATCGACTCCCACGCTAGTTTCCTGTCTACTGCTCTTTTTCCGGCAGCTGAGCGCATGCGCCGAGCGTAGGTTAGCAGCTGACGAGGAGGCTACGATTTTTCTAACCTTCGTATAGATATACTTATACGACTGTCAAAACAGTTATCAGAGGCTTAGGATGGCGACAATTGTTTATAAACAAATTAAGTGCTAATATACTTGCACGTGTTTATCGTGGTAGTCGATAGTGAGTGAGAAAAGCGGTCAGTATGGCTTTTCAAATGCAATTAACGTCTCTCCTGGGCAATCATACGAAGCATTTGTCAGAGTTGAAGCAGGCAGTTATTAGACCACTATTACAACGTAAGTTAAAATTATTGATATTATAATTTATTTTAGTGATTGTATTTATTTTTATCATTAAACCAATTTAACTATTTATAGGCTGTTATATAAATTACTTTTGAATATTAATAATTAACTTATAAAAAGTAGCTCTGTAAGTATTTATGTATTTTACCCATTGATTTATTATTTTAAAATGTTACAGTTGCAGTAAAAGCTATTGATCAAGAGTATATTGAAGAGGGAGCATTGGAAATTGTTAGCAAAAATTTTGATGTTTCTCAAGCATTTGTAGATGAATGGTATGCTGCTATTCTTATAATTTTAAAACTACATTTACGCTCTCCAAGTATAACTATAAAACCAGCTGAATTCAAACAATGTTTGCAAGAATTGAAGTAAACAGTTTATTAATTCTTGTATACTAAACATTATTTGTGCATAATTAAAAACTCATTATTTTTTTTTTAATTTTTAGATTTTCTCCAGAATGTGTTCAAGATATAGTATCTGTTCTAACAGGGGCAAAAAGACCTGAGTTAATAAGAAATTTGACAAATAAAGTTCAATTTTTTCCTAATTTGGTTGCATGTAAATGGAGAGTAGATATTATAATTTCATCAAGGTATGTACATGAAATAAGTTTATTTTAAAATCATAAAATATTTTATAAAAATTTATTTGTTTTAGTTTAATGTCCAAAGTTTTGGAGCCTTATGTACTAATGGAATGGATTTTAAGTGATGGTAATAGTTATACTTTTGAACTATCACTATCTCGATTTCATCAACTGAGACATGCTGTTGCAAAGTTGCTGTTAGAAATACAAAGAGTTGAAGTGTATAATGTAATAAAAAATAATGCGTGATCTATTTTAAAAATTTTATATATAAATTGTTGTAAATAAACTTTTATATTTATTGCTTAAGAATACAATTTTTATTTATTTTTTTATTGGCTTATCATAAAGTCTTAAGAATAATTAGTTCATTGGCATAAATATGTGTGGTTCTTCATAGAAAGTAAATAAGTCCATTTTCTTGAAAATCAAATTTTCACCATTTTTGCAGTGCTTGAGGCCTTGCCCTCTTGTATATAAAATTCATCAATATATTTGAAAGTTGCTATGTAGTATGGCAGATAATTTTGATAAGAATAACATAAGAAAGTGATTAAAATAAATTATGCTATTACAAATTTCTAATACAGATAGTTGACAACAATATTTTTGACCTTTATAACGCGAAGCGTTTAAAAAACGTTATTAAAACGTTAACAATATTTTGTTATTATTTAAATTAATAATCAAAACCACAAAAGATAAATAAAGTATTAAAATTTTTTAACAACTCTTACGTTTTATTAATATATAATAACGTAGTAACGTAATAACGAGATTTCGTTTTTTCAAAAATATTGTTCTCAAAATAATGGTAATAAATTTGTATATAATTTTTTTAGAAAATTTTACCATTAGCCTTCGAATTTAAAATTTTACTTAAGTAAGTACTCCTATGAAAAAAATTTCTTTTTTATTTTTGAACTATTTAGAATAAATAGTTTAAATACCAAATAGAATTTTGCAAGTTTCGCCATTATAAACATTAAAATTCTCCGAGTTGCTCGTACCTTAAAGTTATGGCCGCGGTTATTTTGTTATTTATTTCTTAAATGAATCGGCTATATAAGTATCAAATTTTAATTACATCAGGCGGACGTTTAAATATTTTAAAACATTAATTTCTCGAAAACACGAAAAGTGAACGTTTAATTAGTTTCTATGGGAAACCGCGCATAAATATAATCCAAAAAAATGTAATTACATTAATTCCTGAAAATCATAAATTTCCTTATTAAGCACAATTTAAAGACGCATAAATCTTTGATCACTCGAAACGATGATAAATATTTACTTATACGTACGCGATCCGCGGAAATACAAGACAAGAATCAACCCGCTCTCAGCCGAGACGGGGAGTGAGCTGTGCTGTGCTACAGTCGTCGCTTAGATCTCGCGCAGAGCGAACACAGCGGCCAGATTACTTCAAGATGGCGGCAAAGAGCGGTGGTGTTGTCGATTGGAGTTCAATTATAAAGCCGATTTTAACCGCGTCCTATGGATCCTTTAATAAAACTGATATCATCGAACTAGTCAAGGCCATAATTCAGAGGTAGGAAAAAGTTTCGCTTCGAAACATTCGGTATTAAGGGAGAAAATCCTGATCATCCGCGGCACCCTCAAGGTGACAGTACAGAAATGGAAGTCCCAAGGCGTAGAAATTCGTTACATTAAACGAAATCTCCTAGATTAAGATTTTTAAATACTACTGTTGATTCGGGAATTGAGATTCTTATTCGAAGAGCTTGCGATTGCTTTGTTCATTATAAGATTACGTTTCCGTGATTGTTGCTTGGAGGTTCGTTTGGAGGAAGTAGAAATTTGCTTACTCGTATAGTTTTGATCAGCATTTTCTTCAATAATTGATCGTTATGTTTCCAAAATATTTACGTTTTGTAAGTTTATGTACTTTATTCATGTGTGCTTAATTTGTTATAAACATAAGGTATAGTACTTAGATTTAGAAAAGCATATACTGATGTATAAAAATTGAGTTATATGACGCAAATTGAATAAGTTTAGGTTACTTTTTTATCAAGGAAATATGTTGGAGATGCAATTATTTTAATGCAGTATTTTTGAAAGCTCAAGCGTTTAACAAATAGTATGTAAATGTAGTTTTTGAAATTCACATAACCTCTTTAGTCATCAATGATGAATCTATATTATATCTATATTTAAACATAGCCTTCACTTATATTTATGTTCCTTATAAACTTATTCGTGCTTTAAAAAAAAATATTAATTTTATAGTGAATCTGAATTAGTGTCACATGATGAAGAATACGAAGCTTTTTATACATCATTTGCTGCATTAGCAGCTGATTATATTGGTTCCTGTGCAAATACATGTAAGTACTTTATAAAAGTTAAATTGTGCACAAATATTAATAAAAATAAAAATTTAACAAAATATTATTTTGCAGTTTCTAAGAGTCAAATACCTATTGTTTGGCAAGCATGTCGAATATTATTAACTTATTTAGTTGGCAAATTGCCGCAACAATCTTCCCAACCAGGAGAAAGCAACGCTCCTACAATTTTGACTACAAGACAGTTGTTGTTACCAATTCGAGCATTATGTGTCGGACAGTCTCTACTTGCAAAATCAGAGGAAGTAGCTTTAATTGCAATCATGAAAAATGCAAAACTTCCTCAAAGCGTAAAAAATTCACCAACAAGTGGAGAGAAAGAGAGCACACCACAACCCATAAAAGAAACAAAACGAGCTCGTAGTGATTTGTCAACAAGTATTTTAGAGCAGTTAACTATGCCTTTGCAAGATTTCAGTGTGTCAAATGATATAGCCCTTGATAATGCAAATAAACAAAATTCAGAGACTCAGAGCTCTGAACAAGGCGCAGATACAAAGGTTAAAATAATTAATTATTATTATTAGTATACAAATTTTAAATTAAAATTTTTTTTGTGATTGTTATTTATGATTCATCAATTTTGAATTTTCCTCTTAGCATGAAAATAAAAAATAATGTGCTGATGAGTCATACTTTGTTTTTTTTTTTTTATCATTAAAAGTATCAATTACATATTTTACTTAAATTCGTTAAGTAATTTTACAAGCATTATATTAATCTAAAATAAAATTTCTGTTTTAGGTGATGTTTATTGCAAACAATATTAATACACTTCAAAGTATGGGAGCAGGAGATATGCTTCTTAACATGTGTTCGAATTTACCTCATTTATCGCGATATGCAAGAAAATATCAGGCATATTTAAATAGAAAAAGTTTTTGCCTGCCAGCAAATCAATCTGAAGCTCACACTATTCGTCATAGTCTTCATTCGGTCGTCAACGATATCAATATTGTACATAGTGTTGTTTCACTACCTATACTTGAGCCATTAACATCGGCAAAATTAGAAAAATTATCTTTGTTAACTATGTCTTGTTTATACTGCTCTATTGCAAATGCTACAGCATCAAGTATTGTTGGAATTACTAATGCGATTTCACCAAAATGTAGTTCAAATACAAGTGTAAATCCTCAGAGTACTCAGAGTACCAAGAGTACTGAAGAAGAATATGATGCATTAGCAATTACTGTTGTAGAAAAAAGTTTAGAAATTTTTACTTTAGTTTCAAATATTATTAGGCACAGTACAAGAGCTGGTGGACATGTAAGAATTTTCATATTAAATTCTAAAATCAAAGTAATAAAAAATTGTATTTATATTCGAAATTAATATATCAACGTATTTTTTTAGATACTTCAAAATCACCTACTTATAGGAGTATGGCTCTTGGTAGCTGGTTTACAAGCTCAGCTGTCTGTCAGTAGTTTTAGTGTTACTGACAAAGGGAAAGAAGAGAAAGGAAAATCGCCTAGTAAAGCACGCGATGGAAGTGGTCGAATAAATTTAATGAAAGTGTAAGACTTTTTCTTATTTTTAAAATAAATTATTGAGTACATATTACAAAGTTTCAAAGAATCTATTTTTTTTTTTTTTTTAAATAGACAACAAGGTTTTGGTGTTTTATCAGTAGCTTTAGCATCTCATGCACTTACACTAATGGGTGCTCTGTTAGAAGATGTTTCTGTTGAAGCTGGTATAGAACAAGTTCCACCACCAGAACCAGCTCCTTTAGACATATTAGCTACTTCTACAGCATTAGAACGTGTAGCTACATTTTTTCAGGCTGCTCCTTTGAATCATTTGTTATTTTACTTGGCGACTATAAGTTATCGAAAAGTAACGTACTTTATTATACTATTCTATTAATTTAAATTAATGTGAGATTAATTATTTTAAAAAATGAATATTTTTATTTATTGATTTTATAGGCCTGCACACTTAAAAGAGTTCAAAAACATCCCCTTGAAGGCGATACGTTAAGTCAATCCGATTCTACAACTTATTATGAAGATCTATACAGCTGTTCTGAAAGTTCTACAGATCAAGGTAATTATAAATAAACTATGTAAACCATTTTAACATGTTGCAAATCAAAGTCTTTTATTTTTACAAAGAAAAATTTATAAGAATAGGAATGTACTAATCATGATAATTTTTCACTGTTATAGAAGAAGACAGTGAACCTATCTTGGGTCTTTGGTTTGAAGAAACCTTAGATTCGTCAGACGGACCACCAGCAAACGCTGCAAAAGAAAGTAATGAAGAAAGTAATACAGAAAGAAATGCAACAGTCGTTCCTGATAATCGAGAACCTCATGGAGTACGTATATTTTAGTTTTTTAATTGTTAAATGAAAGATATTTATTTTTTATTATAAATAATTTTATTCTTATCTTGTTAACAGTATATTTCATTGGCAACTCAAATATTTCAATTTATGAACCAACATTTAATTGGAAGCAGAAGTGCATATGTAAGAGACTATGTTGTAAATGGTTTAGTAGAGCAACAAATGGTAATTTTGGCTGCAATAATAAGAGATTTAGATCATGAAGCAGCTCGTACAGAAACAGGTAATATATTTTTAAACATCTGTTTATTAAATATTTATATATTTAATATGAATTAACTTCTTTTTTAGGCACTATTTCTGTTTTCTACGGTGCCACATTAGGTGCAATGTATTCTGAATTTTCACAAGCTTTGAGTCGGTATACACATAATTTACTAGCACGAAATACTTTAAGTGAAACACTGCAAAATACATTACTTCACCATTTGGGTGTCAGCCCATGGTCGACTGAAAATGCTAGCCCGTCATCTTGGCCACTGCAAGTATATCCCAGAACACTTAGCGTTCTTGCTCAGGTGAATAAAAATTAAGACAAAAATATATTTGTGAATTAATTTTTCAAAATAATCTGAAAATATTTAATAATTTTGTTTTTCAATATTACAGATACTTTTGTTGAAACCTCAGTCAGAGAAAGAAGCTGCATGTATAAGTATTTGGCAGAGATTAGTTACAACTATGGTTGAAAATGTGTGCAATCCTCCTACAACTTTTGAAACTGAAAATGAAGGTATGAAAACTACAATAGAATATTTAAAAGAATTAAATCCTAATTATTAAAATAATATGCTACTTTTAGATTTGAACGTGGAGCATGCACAACTCGTTCTTTTCCTTTTCCACTCACTTAATTTGATGCAAAAAAAGTCAGTTCTTCTTGTGACTGGCAGTGGAGCAGTTAGATGCAGTGAAGCTATAAAAAGTCCAATGAAAGATTCACAAATATTGCATCTATCACGGTTACTACTTCTTCTTGAATACATGATGAAACATCTTTACGATGCACCGTCAACATTACTGGAACAAGTAAGAAAAGCAGATATAATTAATAAAATTCTTTTGATGCATTATGCAGTGAATAGTACTGGCGATTTAATGCCTGTCACTTTTTTCAATCAATCATTTCATTTCATTCTTTTCATCATTCATCGATCATTTTTCATTTTATATTACACTGCAAATGCTATATTAAAGAAAAATTAGTTTTAATAAACTAATTTGAGATACCAGGGCCGTCTTTTTGATAGTGAAAACTGAACGGTAGTAAAAGTCTCATACAGTTCACCAGTCACGAAAGAAAATTTATTTATAATAAAGAAAAACCGTATAAACTTTTAGATTTTTAAAATGAAAATTATTGTAGGTCCAATGGAATTTATTTTCTGCTACTAGTCTAGTCTCTGATACTAAAGACGGAAACAAACAAGCTTCAAGAATTTATACTCCTTGGAAAGAAATTGAAGATAATTATAGGAAGTTTGGACCACAAGATGAATTTTCTATGAAACCGCGATTTTATAATCTCACTACTTATGACTTTAACAATCAAGATACTCCAAAATTAGATGGATTGGTATAATTTTTACTAAATTTGATTTAGTTTAAAAATTTGGCTTGATAATAATTATTATAATTTTTTTTTTAATATAATTAGGCATGCAACTTTATTTTGGGAACACCTGATAAAATGAAATATCCCCTGTTGGTTGATGCGCTTATCGATATTTTAAATATTCTAAATCAAACCAGTTTGCCAAGAAAAGTTAGTTCAGATGGTAAAGATAAGATGACTTTTACTGGTTTATGTGCAATACAATATTGCTTTTCTATATGTTGGAGGTAAGATTATATTGATGAAAGTAAATTTAATACATTTTAAACTTGATTTGGCTAAATGCATAATTTATATGTAATCAGGTTACTATTAATGTTACCACCGTCGACTCCTTATATGGATAAACTTGCTTTAGGAGAAGAAATTCCGGCAGGTCCACTTTTGCTTCATTCCTTGATTTGGGGTCCTCGTGCTGCATATAAAACGTTTACTGGTTGGATGAAGGTAAATCATAAATATTAAAAATAATGCTAATTACAACTATTTTTAAAAGTTTCAAAAATTTTAATATTATATCAAATATTGATTATTAAATAGGATTGCTTAGTCAAGCAAGGAATGTACACTCAATATGCTGAAAATCTTTTGAAAACGGTTTCTTCAACGGTCAATTCTTTAAAATACGATGTGGCACTTGCGAAAAATTGTATAAAATCTCTGAAACCTGAAATTAGTGCAACAGAAAAGATTATAGCTAAATCATCTTTACCAAAATTGAGTTCACTTTGTATTCTATCAGCAGTGGTAGGAAAGTTGCAAGTATTAATGGATGAAAGTATATGGAAGTCTGCAAACGATAATATTGAAGCTTCTAAGTAAATATATTTTATTTTATATTTAAAATTTTTTATTTTCGAATTTTTATTTTTTAATATGTCTCTTTTTAGAGTTCAACAATCGACAGAATCTACAGCTTCAAATGTAAACAAACTTATAGTGGATATATTACCACATATTTTAGCATTGACAGATGCGATGTTGGCTTCATGTCGATCTAGCATTTTATATCAAATTCAAGAAACATCAGAGAGTAGTAAAAAATATACTGTGAGAGATTTTCATGTCCTTGATGAAGTTATTTGTATGAGTGGTGCAAGTTGGGCAACTGAAACTTCATTAATCAGTTTACTGCCAAATAATGTGCGATCTGTACTTGATAAATGGCAAGCTATAAATGTTGCTCACGTTCCATGGGTATGTAATCAGAATTGTATTATAATTAGAAATTTTTCAAAATCTTTAATAAAGTAATATTTTTTATTAACAGAATACGTATGCAAATGATATAATTCCAGCTGAGAGCTATATTTTAGCTACTATTAATCATCATATAAGCTCTTTATCAGAATATGGATCATTTTCAATAAATCCATCATTGAAGAATTTATTATATTCTTTGGTTTCATTTATCATGGAATATGTAAAGTAAGAGTAAAACGTTTAGATTTGTTATAAGATTTATTATGAAAAATATATCTAAGTCCTTTTTATTTTAATCGCAGCAACACAACTGCTCCGGAAAATTCGGAAATACGAAACCATGCCATAGATATCCTTATTTCTTTAAAAATGGATATGCGTACTGAATTTTTCTATGAAGTAGCTTCGAAAACTCTCAATACTTTAATAGGTGAACCTGAGACCGAAGCTCGACAAATACGAGAGCATTTATTTGTACTTAATCACACATATAATTTGATTGTTGATTATACTAGTAATTCAGACGATGCAATCAAGTAAGTAATAATAGATTAAAGTTATAAATATTTAAAGAAATTTGTTATATTCTTTTTTACTTATTTTATAACTTTTTAAACTTAATCAGCATATCAATTGACGGAAAAATCCTGAAACAGTGTATTAAATATTGGGAACAATTACTAGAAAAACCAGTTGGCTGTAAAGCTCTGGATCAATTTTTCGCTCCTAGTACAAACAGAACTCTTGTGTCAGTACTTCTTTCTATAGCATCGCCACAATCTTCCCAACAATTCAGCAATCACGTATTGCATTTCTTTAACAAACTTTTTAAAGCTGGTAAGTACTAAATTTGTTTTTTTAAAGATTAAATTTATGTCTTTTAAAATAATGTTTTTTTATTATTATTTTCCCTTAGTAGCCGAAAAAGACAATGATGGATCTCTTGATCGATTATGTAGATCGGTGTCAAATCTCGCTAAAGTAGAAAGCGAGAAACTTCAATCATGGTTAGCGCATGTTATTCTTGGATCCTCTAGTCTTTCTCCAAGTGCATCCGCGTCAAATGTGCCAACGCCCCCTGCACCATCAGCTCCCGCGTAAGTATACTTTTTAGAATTTATTAATGTTTTTGTATATATTTTTTTAATAACATAAAATATTTATACAGAGCGGCACCTACTACTACGACAACTGCTGCTCCTGAAGAGACACCTAAGAACGATGCACCAAACAATGCGCAAAATAACGAACAAGCTCAAGGGCAATGGCAAGCACTATTATCGGATGGTACTGCCCCTAATAATCAAGTGGCTACTACAAATGATGATCAGCAATCCTTACAAGAAAATAACCAGTTGCTTCGTGCTCTTACTAATTACATCGTTAAAGAAAATAGGTAATTTTTAAATATAGAATTACAATGATTTACAATTGAAGGTCTAAAAACTAAAAACACATATAACCAATGTTATTTAAATGAGCTATTAACTCTTTTAATTTCCGGCCCTCATTTGTATAAATATTGTTTGTTCAAATGTATGAAAGTTTTAATATTTTGTATATTTTTTAAGCAACATCAGCGATGGAGTATCTGTTACGATCCTCCAAGCTCTTATACCGATAGCTTACCGAATTTTATCTTCAGCTACAGAAGGAGTTAGTTTTTCTGAATTAATGCAAGTAATGTCAACTTTAGCTGATGCTGGTTCAGATAAAGGCCACATTTTATTGTTCCAATCTGCAACCGAATGGATAGAACTTTGGTATGTTTTCCAACACGTATAATTTTTATTTTAAAAAAAAATAATTTATTGTAACTTTATGTTGTTTTCAAATTCTTTAGTAAACAGCAACTTCTTTCAAAAGAACCTCAGAACCTTGATAAGTCCTCATCTTACATCGAGGCCGGCTGTTGTATTCTAAACTACATAGCAGATATCATTAACGCCGTTTGCCCACAGAAGTTGTTGTCCAGTCAGGATCGCGCAACGAGTCCACCTTGGGAAGGTGCTCAGCCCAGCAATGATGTAAATGACAGCGACTGGATCGACGAAATAGCTCACGACGAGGATGACAGTGGCGCTGAAGATTCTGATGAGGATAGTCTTTGTAACAAACTCTGTACTTTCACTATCACTCAAAAAGAGTTTATGAATCAGCACTGGTACCACTGTCACACTTGCAACATGGTCGACGGAGTCGGTGTCTGCTCCGTATGTGCTAAAGTCTGTCACCGAGGTCACGATGTTACCTACGCGAAGTACGGAAACTTTTTCTGCGATTGCGGAGCGAAGGAAGATGCCTCGTGTCAGGCATTGACAAAAAGAAGTCCGCAGAGTTCTGAACACCCTACTAACAATGGCGCATCCTATCACAATACTGCTGGAAATAGTGATAATCACATGATGCTGACGAGTAGCTTAAGACGCAGAGCATCCAGTCCAGTGCATTTCAATGAAAAACATGATAGGAGTAGTAAAGACAAGCAGAAGCAAGTGGCTCTTGCCAAGCAATTGGAGGGTTCAAAAGATTGGGTTTTGTCTAAACTTTGGGGTAGCGGATTAGTTTCGTCGTTAGTACAACTAACTCGTGCCTTAATACCAGCGGTAGAAATGTCCTGTGAGAAGTTTTCTCCCGTTGGTTGTCATTCGCGAGCAGAGGCTGCTCTATCACAATTGCATTATGTACAAAAGAAATTTGAACATACTGATCAGCTTATGGTAAATTTAATAAAATAAAATTTGTATGCATTTTAAGTACTTACAATTCACAAATCAATATATAATATATTATTTGTAGTTGCCAACATTAGGATCTCAAGAAGGAGCATTCGAAAATGTAAGAATGAGTTACTCTGGTGACCAAGGGCAAACCATTCGTCAACTCCTTTCTGCTCATATGATTAGACGGGTTGCGATGTGTTGCTTATCTTCTCCTCATGGGAAAAGACAACATCTTGGTAAATTTATTAAAAAAAAAAAAAAAAAACTATACATGATAAAAACTAGAATAATATAATGTAAAATAACATAATATATCATATTATTTATTATTATATTTCAGCTGTATCTCACGAAAAAGGAAAGATAACCGTCCTCCAGCTGAGTGCTCTTTTAAAGCAAGCTGATTCCTCAAAACGCAAGTTAACCCTTACCCGACTCGCTTCTGCACCAATTCCATTCACGGTTCTATCGATGACGGGAAATCAATGGAATGAAGATTTCCTAGCAGTCTGCGGACTGAAGGATTGTCATGTGCTTACCTTCAATAGCACGGGCACCGTCTCTGATCATCTAGTATTGCATCCTCAGCTCGAAACAGGCAACTTCATCATTAAAGCGATCTGGCTGCCGGGCTCTCAGACGCAATTGGCTCTCGTTACTGCAGACTTTGTCAAGATTTATGATCTAAGCAAAGATGCTCTTAGTCCTCAGTACTACTTCCTTGTACCTACGGGGAAAATACGCGATTGTACATTCATTCATACAGAAAATAATGAATTCCATATGCTGCTTATGTCATCAGCCGGTTACATTTATAGTCAGGCTATGGATGAAGAAAGTTTGGCTAAACATGGAGCTTTTTACGTAACTCATACTCTTGAAGTCTATCATTCGGATATTAAAGATAACGGTCAAGTATGCGGTGGCGGAGTTTCAATCTATTATTCTCACGCCCTGCAACTGTTATTCTTTAGCTATGCAAGTGGCAAAAGTTTCGTCGCTCCTATGAAATATGTCGATGACATTGACCTCGT
Source organism: Eupelmus azureus (assembly GCA_030522685.1). Taxonomy (NCBI): domain Eukaryota; kingdom Metazoa; phylum Arthropoda; class Insecta; order Hymenoptera; family Eupelmidae; genus Eupelmus; species Eupelmus azureus. The sequence continues at coordinate 16,535 of JAPYZA010000162.1, read as the reverse complement.
CAATATGATTAACATTACCAATAAAGCAAACAGTAGCGGAGGTAATATGATTTTTTCTTTATTATATTTTTACAATTAAATTATCTTAATAAAAAGTAATAAATTTTTGGTTTTATTATGTTATTTAGGAAGTGGTGGTGGAAATAAATCTAATAACAATCAACCACAGCCTTTATGTCAGTGGAGTGAAGTGGCCAATCATCCTGGACTCGTTTGCTCGGTCTTGCAGACTAGTAATAATCCTGTAATTTTAATGATCAAACCCGAGACCATTATGATCCAAGAAATCAAGGTCGTACCTGTTAAAGCCAAAATTATGGATATGGTGGCCATTAGACATCCAAGCTCTAATGCGGAACATCGCACGACTCTTATTCTTCTGTGCGAGGACGGAAGTCTGAGAATTTATATGGCTGCGATGGAGCAGACTGGTTTCTGGATGTCGTCAAGCGTGCAGCCAGTTGCACTAACTTCAACAATGAAGCAAACGAAAAAGAAGAAGGCTCTGAAGACCGGCAAGCCTTCAAGCTCCGTCAACTTCCCTATCGATTTCTTTGAGCAATGTCAGGCTATGAACGACGTCGAGTTCGGTGGCAACGATTTATTGCAGGTATATAATGTCACGCAAATAAAGCACCGTCTAAATACTACTGGCATGTACGTAGTATCAACCAAGGCTTTGGGATTCAATGTTGAAGTCACGAACAACGATGCTACCTTGGTTATGACTGGTATTAGAGTTCAATTAGGAACTCAGGACGTGCAACGAGCTCCTTTGTTCATAGAGGTAAATTAAAAATATTTCTCAAACGAGTTAATAAGATTTATTTTAAAATGTTTCTAAAATATTTAATGTATTCGATAAAGGTATTTGGAAGAAGTATTAGAACAACATTGACTCGAAGTAGATGGTTTGATATACCATTGACAAGAGAAGAGAGTCTTCAAGCTGATAAAAAGATTACTATCACTTTTGGTCCTTCTCAAGACCCTGAAGGTGTTATTATGGTTGATTCTATTAAAATGTAAGTTATAGTTCAATTTACGATAATGATAAAAAGTATCTTAATGTTATCAGTAGATCTTTAAAATGTAATTTTAATTTTTTATTATAGTTACGGAAAGACTAAAGATGCATTTGGATGGCCCGAGGAACCAGAAGACATTCCTGGAGGTCAGTCGACGCCTGCACAAACTACAGCTGGAGCAACAACAAACAATGATGCTGAAAATCCAACGGTTTCTCCGACACCTCTTTCTTCTGTTGATAAGTGAGCAAATAAGTATATTTTTTATTTTGCTAGACAGTCACTTAAAATATAAGAAATTAAAGTTTGGCATAATAATTAGACTTTTACACGTACTTAGTACACAATTCTAATAACATTCTTAATTATTATAATGCAATCAGACCAACAAAGGACGAATCAATTAATATCGAGAGGTAAGAGACGATATAGGTATCGTAGAATAACATTGTGTGACTTTACTTTCAGTTGCTTTTTATTTCATTTTTACTAATTTATGTTTTTTGTAGAAAGAATTATTTAAATTTGTGTAATAGAAAATAATTAAATACTATGTAATTTTAGAATGGTCTCTAATATATTGGAAGTGTTGGAATCCTCCTTTACACTATCCTCGAATGATGAATCAAAAGCAGCATTAAAGCAAACAGCTATCGAAGTTGCTTCTAATATATTGACTTTGCCAACACCGCCACCGGTACAAATTCATACCACTGCGCTTCTTGCTGCTTTACACAATTCCAAATCCGTTTATCATTCTCATAAGGTAATTTTCTTTAAAAAATATATTGTTTTTAATTAAGTATTAACAAAATAAATAAGTAAAATTTTACTCAAAAATTTCTTTTAGGATCAAGTTCTATTAACACATGTACTTGATTCGTTAAAAGCAATGAGAGAAACAGAAGATCCTTGCGACATTGATGCTGAAAACTTTTATCGATTAGTTTTAATCGTAAGAAGCATAGCAGTTGCACGTCCTCAAAATTTGTACAAATTTGCTGAACAACATTCAACAAAAGCAATTGACGAATCTTCTAGTAAGTAAAGTGAATTTAAAAATCCCTGCATCATTTTTTTGTGCATATACAACAGTAATTATTTTTTTACAGTTCCAGTTTTTGAGCAAGATAGACCGGCATCACAAGCAGCTACAACTGAGAACAATAACCCGCATATAATGCTACAACTAATGAATGTTTTATGGCTGTTACACGCAGCTTATCCGAAAAATTTAGCATTGGCGCCGGTGGTTGTACCAGGACTGACTCATACAGAAGCCGTTATACATGCTATTATTGAAATAATTCACGCCTTTACTATATGCGATGTGGATGGTTTTACACCAGTAGCTGCAAAACTTTACCTTCAACTTCTACTCAGTTCTGATACAACTGTTAGTTTTAATGCCAAGCAGGCTGTCATAAAAGTATTACGTCCACGATATAAAAGAAGACGAGTTTACATACCTAGTCCTCCGCACTACAATGTCTCAAGTAGGCTAAATGAATTTTATTTGAAAAAATTTAATTATAAACTATTTTCAGATTAAAATTAAACTATTTTATAATTTTACAAATACAAATTTTACATTTTCTATGTAGACACCACAGTAGAAGTTGAAGAGAGACCTGCCCCATTAATACCACAACCCCAACCAGTTGAGCCCGCCGAGGCAGATGAACAGTTTGACGTGGATAATGTCGTTTCAATGGTATTATTAGGCGCGGAAGGTGGTAATCAAGCAGGAGCTGCTGCTGCACGTGCTGTCAACCCTATTGAAGCTTTGCTTGGACCTGGCGGTTTTCCACAATTGCTCGACATGCCACAAGCTGAGGATGATGAAGCTATGGTTGAACTTGCCATCGCTCTTAGTCTGCAGGATCATGAGGGTGGTGCTCAAATGCAAGCTCTTCAGCAGGGTTTCCAGCAGGGATCAGCGAATCTGCAAGGTCTCGATGGACTACAGAATTTGAGTGGTCAGGCACTACAAAGTCTTCAAGCACTTGCCGCCCAAGGTCTTGGGCAAGTACAGGGTGCTGCACAGGTATACAGATACATTTTTTAAATTAATTAAAATGAAATGCCTATTGTAATTTAATATTTGATTGAATTATTACGATTTAAATGTTTTAAGGCACAAGAAGCTGGTCATTATTCTGACACTACTGCTTCAGCTGGAGGCTCGGATGATGAAGGATCTACAGCTGCGACTGATGGAAGTACTTTAAGAACATCTCCTGCTGAACAAGTAAGACGAAACAAGTTTAAACTCTACATTTATTTCTAATAAAAAATTTAGTTTTTTAAATAAAATAGTTACTAAATTCTATATTATTATAAAAAATAAAATTAACGTTTTGGTATGATTTTATGCAATTTTTTTAATATCTAAAAATTTAAAATCATTAAATAATTCTACATTATTAAAACTGGAGGATGCAGTGATCGACGATTCTAAATTTTGTAATTAAATTTTGAAAAAAAAAGGGTGGCAGCGGTGGTAGTAAGGGAAGCGAGAGCGGTGGCAGTGAAAGTGGTGGTAGTGCTGTTGATAGCATAATGGGTGAACACAGCGTATCTGGTCGAAGTTCCGCTTACGGAGATGGTCAGGCTGACGGAATGTCGGCTACAGGCAGCCGGTCAAATCCGCAGGCGCGATCTGAGAGCAGCTCTCTCACCGCCCCGACTACGTTTGCCGTAAGTCCAATAATTTTGTAAGCTAAAATAGTATAAAGTTTTTCTCTTATTACACAAGAATAATAATTTTTTTGACTAAATTATCGAATCTACTTATCGAAATTTATTAACTATTTTGAAAGAAATTAATTTTAACAAGGTATTAAAAAACTTTTAACAGTGCATTGAATTATTGTCAATTTACTTATTTTAAAAATAAAAGAAGCTTTTTAAAGATTAAATAATTTAAGCATGCTTTAGTATAAATAAAAATTATTTATACCTTTACCAATATTTCAGAAAAGATTTAAAAAAATTAATTCTATGTTGTAGGGTTCTATTCAAGAAGGAAACACTGAACAGGAGCAAGGAATTGAGCCAGAAAATGATGTTGCCGGCGAGATAACAACAAATCTCCATGATGTGCGACTTCTACTTCTCGACAAATTGATGCATTTTATACCCGATTTGTCGAATGTACCTGGCGTTCGTGCCATTCCTTTCATGCAGGTAAGATATGTCTGCATTACAATACTTTATAATATATTATTATATTTTATTGTATATTAGAAATCTTAATCTATGTATTATTATGTTTTAAAAATCTTCTTTAAAGGTCATACTTATGCTGACGTCTGATCTTGATGGTCAAGATGAAAGAGATAGAACCTGCTTTACCAATTTGTTGAACTTATTCGTTAAAGAATTAGATATGAAAAAACCCGACGTGACCGACATATGTGCTAGATCTAATAAACGAGAAGTTCATCTCGTTATCATGAGATTATTAAGTATGTATTAAAACTTAATTTTTAAATTTTTATTTCAAAAGATTTAATTTTGCTCAAATTTTAACATCTTTTTACTTATTTAAAGGTGTTTTAATGTCTCGATCCAAATATACAAAAGGCCAATCTGAAAGTTCCAATTTCACATCTCAAATGACTGCAGCTATTTTAAGTAAATCTGGTGTGATTGATTATTGCTTGAGTTTATTAAAGGCATTATTAGAGTACTGGAAAACGTAAGAAAACAATTTCTTAATTTATAAGTTTAAATTTTAAATAATTTTATTATTTACTTTTACATTAGCGTTTCCACGGATGATTCGGGAACTGTTATTGGTGGGCAATTACTTAAAGAACATCTTACTACGTCACCACCAGATATGTCACCTTTCTTCCTACGTATGTACGTGAAAGGTCACGCTAATGATGTGTTTGAACCTTATCCTCAATTATTAACAGAAATGGCTCTCAGATTACCTTATCAAGTAAACAAGTATGCAGAAAGTAATACAGTACAACCAGCTTTTGATCAGGTAGTGAGAAGTTTATTATGAGTTTATTTGACAGGCGAAATTAGGTACATTGTTAAATTTTTATTTTTAATATTATATTTTAATTTATAGCAGTCATGGTATTACTATTTATGCGAGTACATGATGTCCTATCAAACACCATTCGTACGTCGACAAGTTCGTAAACTATTACTATTTATTTGTGGAAACAAAGAAATGTATAGACAGCTTCGTGATTTACACGCACTAGTCTCCCACGTAAAGGTACATCTAATTTTATTATTTTAATAGTACACAAAAAGTTTATTACATTTAAAATTACTTTTTAGTCTGTCCAACAATGTTGTAACACCGGCGGTTATGATGTCCTTGAACCGATGCCTCATTCAATAAATTTGCCATATGATTCTTTGGTGGAGTTAATTGAGCATCTGAAATGCTGTGTTGAGATAGCTACAAGTCGAACAGGCAATTGGCAACGATTCTGTCTTAAACATAATACCGTATTGTCATATTTGTTTACAATTTCAACGCTGTTGGACGAAGGAGTTAGTCCAACGGTTTTACAGCTTCTTCAGTGCGCTATATGTTCCTCAGCAAAATCAAAAGATATTAAGGGCAAAGTATGTAATTTTAAAGTTTTTTTATTTTAAGTTAATTATTTTAATCTATCTAATTCTGTATAACATATTTTTAGGAGTTGAAATCAGCAATAAATACTAAAGAAAGACGAGATCGTGAAAAGTCTGAAGATTCTGATACGGAAGCTAAATTTGAAGAGACTCAATGTATTACTTTGGTAGAACAGATTCAAAAACAAGTCGCTCCTAATCTTTTAATTAAATTTATTCAGACATTCCTTTTGGAAACAAACAATACAAATATTCGTTGGCAAGCTCATTCTTTAGTATTAGCTATTTATAAGTATGTAATTTTTTATATTGTCGATGATTCTATGTACTCTTTCATAGATTTACCAATAATTTATATTATTTTAGAAATTCAAACCCTACTGATCAAGAGGCTCTTTTGGATCACCTTTGGCGTCTTTGGCCGCTACTTCCCATTTACGGACGAAAGGCATCACAATTTGTTGATTTAATCGGCTATTTCTCTCTTCGAACACCGCATACTGGTAAGAAGATGTATTCTTACATGGAACAAGCTGTCGCTGTTCTTCACATTCAGAACCAATTACTCTCTCGACATCCAAATGCCAATCTTTATGCTAACCTTGCTCAGTTTGTTGAGCTTGATGGATATTATTTAGAAAGCGAAGTATGTATTTCGAAATGACGTATGTTTTTTTTACAATTCTTTTTATACTAAATTAATTTCTAAAAATCTTTTTAGCCCTGTCTTGTCTGCAATAATCCCGAAGTTCCAATGACGACCATTAAGCTTTCATCTATTAAGGTTGATTCTAAGTTTACTACTACCACACAAATTATCAAGCTTGTTGGAAGTCACACTATTAGTCGTATAACACTTCGTATTGGTGATCTTAAAAGAACAAAAATGGTCAGATCAATCAACGTTTTTTACAATAATAGAACGGTTAGTATCATTATTTTATTTAATCATCTACTTTACCGCGTCAATAAATATATTCTGAAATTATCACTTTTTGGTTCAAGGTTCAAGCAGTAGTAGAACTCAAAAACAAACCAGCCATGTGGCATAAAGCAAAAAAAGTTACGCTAGTACAAGGTCAGACAGAAGTGAAGATGGAGTTCCCTCTTCCAATCGTTGCTTGTAATCTCATGATTGAATACGCTGACTTTTACGAGAATATCCAAGCCTCTTCAGAGACACTTCAGTGTCCTCGTTGTTCTGCAAGTGTGCCAGCTAACCCAGGTGTATGCGCTAATTGTGGTGAAAACGTATTTCAATGTCACAAGTGTCGGGCTATCAATTACGATGAAAAAGATCCTTTCCTTTGTCACGCTTGTGGATTTTGCAAATATGCGAAGTTTGATTACACATTGACAGGAAGACCTTGCTGTGCAGTAGATCCTATAGAAAGCGACGAGGATCGAAAGAAGACTGTGGTAACTATTAATACGTTACTTGAGAAAGCCGATAGAGTTTACAAGACTTTAATAGCGAATAAACCTACTCTGGAAATGCTATTGGTAAGTGATTTTATACTTATCTGTTTGTTATAGTTTTTTATTCCTATGAAAATTAATATTAATCAAATTCTCATTATAAAAAAGGTAAAGATATCAGAACATCGACTCGATAGGTCTCTAGATGATGGTGTGGCTCCTCAGACGACAACAGGTGGCAGTACTCAAGTTAACAGAGCTATTCAGTTACTCGCACAAAAATACTGCGGCGAGTGTAAAAGCTCGTTCGAGGAACTAAGCAAAATAATTCAACGAGTACTGGCATGCAGACGTGAACTTGTAGCCTATGACAGAAATCAACGAGGTCAGGGCACTTTCCAATTTCAACGTACGTCCATCGTGACCGAAGGTCCAGAAAAGGATACAACTGCCAGCATACCTATGGTCGGTCGATGTTATGGATGTGCTTCCGCAGCTACGGAACACTGTCTTACGCTTCTTCGAGCCTTGGCGACAAACAGCGCAGCAAGAGAGGTTTTGTGTAAGCAGGGTCTAATTCAGGAACTTGTGGAACATAATCTCAGAAGAGGGACCATTCAGGTGCAAGAAGAAGTAAGACAGCTATTATGTCTCGTTACTCGCGACAATGCACAGTCTACGAAAGAACTATGCTCGTTGCTTACAAATAGAGTAACTATGACTTTAAGAGGTAGAGTCGTGACATCTGATCTTTCGACCGCCGTGAGACACGAGATGGCTTTGTTAGGAGCTTTGATACAAAAAGAAGATTCATGCTGGGAACAGAAGCTGAGGTGCGTTATGCAGTTGTTTTTGTTGGCGTGTAAAGACTCCAAAAGTCCAGTGGTTATGGAGAGCATTATTTTGCCGTGTTTGAAGATCTTACAAAGTTTGCTTAAGCCCGAACAACCAGTTTCGAAAAAAAACAAGGTAAGATTTGAAGATTTTATTTTGATTACATTGGATAAATTTAACATACTCATTTTTAAAGGTTTCGTTAATTTTTCTCACATGGTAAATATTTTATAATTTGTTTCTAAATAGGATAAGACTATTGAATCGCTAGCTACTGTTCAGCCACCTGAAGGTGTCAGTATTGATTTAGCTAAATGGCTCAATGGAGAACCAAAACATTCTTATGCCGAATGGTTGCAACGAATGCCAGGGAAGAAAGTAGAATCTCACCAAAATAAGCCATTGAAAAAGGTAATATTAAAAAAAGCAACTATTTTAAAGATTAGAAAAAATTATAAACATTTATCTAATTGTTGCTTAGGATGAGGCTCGCATACTTTATTTGAGTGAAAAATACGGTCATCGCTGGTATTACCGTTGTATGCGTCTGCGTGGTATTCAACCCCTAAAACTTGCCAATGGCTCATGGCTTAAGGAAGTCATTTTTAATCCAAGTTCTCGTTTAGCTCGCCAAGTAGTTTGTAACATGGTAGAAAACTTATGTCAGGGCACAGAACGCAAAAAGGAAGTCTTGCTTCTGCTCACTGGTTATCTAGATGAGCTATGTGTCGCCGGCGAAAGCAGTGCTGAATATCTTTCACTGTATCAAAGTTTAATTAGGCAAGCTCCTTGGAAGCAGTTCCTAGCGGTTAGAGGAGTTTTAAATATACTAGCGGATCTGCTGACGAAAGAAATTGCGGAGCTTCATAGATTGGAAGAAACAACCCTCACCAGTGATTTAGCCCAAGGATATTCGTTGAAGATGTTGACTGAGCTCCTGGCAACTTTCTTAGAACAGGAGAATATTAAGCAACAATACAAGGGTAGACTGGTAGGTGCGGTTCTCAATGGATACTTATCTTTAAGAAGACTTGTCGTACAGAGGACTAGACTGATCGATGATACGCAAGAAAAACTGCTTGAACTCCTCGAAGAAATGACTACTGGTGAGTTTTATTTATTATAACTTTAATTAATTAAGAAGTTGTTTCTAAATTAACAAACCTTTTTATTAATTTTAATTTTTCTCACATCTTATAGGTACCGAAGAAGAAACTAAAGCTTTTATGGCTGTTTGCGTTGAAACAGTTCAAAAGTATAGTCCTCAAGACATACGCACCCCTGTATTTATATTTGAACGGTTGTGCTCCATTATTTATCCAGAAGAGAACGATGTAGGAGAATTCTTTTTAACTTTAGAAAAAGATCCGCAGCAGGAGGACTTTTTACAAGGACGTATGTTAGGAAATCCTTACAGCAGTTTAGAACCCGGTTTGGGGCCATTAATGCGTGACGTAAAAAATAAAATTTGTCAAGATTGTGAGTTAGTTGCACTATTGGAAGATGATAATGGCATGGAATTGCTTGTTAATAATAAAATCATTAGTTTGGATCTTCCAGTAAAAGAAGTATGATTTCTATTATAAGTAAATTGATCAATTTGAAAATATTGAATAGTTAATTAATAATTTCTAATCTTTTAGGTTTACAAAAAAATTTGGGTGCTTGAAGGTGGTGAGTGCGATGCAATGCGTGTTGTTTATAGAATGCGAGGTCTTCTTGGTGATGCGACAGAAGAGTTTGTTGAAACTCTTAATGCTAATAGCGAGCAAGAAGTTAACAATGAAGAAGTTTACAAAATGGCTAATGTTTTAGCGGATTGCGGTGGCCTTCAAGTGATGCTTGAACGTCTAGCTGCAATACAAGATGTGAATAGGGCTAAACCACTACTGCAAGTATTACTTAAACTTTTCAGATTATCGGTAAAAGTAAAAAAGAATCAAGAAGTTTTAAGTCGGCCCGAGTTGGGTGCCGTCACAGTGTTGCTTGATGTCTTGCAACGTTGCCTCGCTACAGATTCTGATAATTCACAATCAAAAGTTACCGAACAATTACTCGATGTAAGATATTTTCCTTTCTAAATACTTCTTGCAGAACTTGATTTTTCAAACTTTTATTATAAAAATTGAATAATTAATTAATGTTATCTTTTCATTTATTTAGATTATGGAAACGATTTTGGCAAATGCAGCATCACAACCTTTAGATAAGTTTGAAGAATTCTCTCGAACTTTGGGTAGTCCAGAACATGTAAAAGCTCTTCTGTCGTGTACTCAATCATCAGCTGTTAGGCAAAGTGCTAACGTTCTTCAACACCTAGCGCGAGTCCTGGCGGCTCTGACTTATGGTAATCAGGAAAAGATGGAGTTACTTTGCGATCACTTTAAACCAGTATTGAACTTTTACAAATTCGATTTTGAGCACACTGCCGAAGATGAGCAAAAACTTGAACTATTTTGCATATTGACGCAAGGCATCGAGAGGAACGCCATAGGAAATACATTGAAAGATCATATTATTAATATGGGAATTGTAAAAGATGCATTTGAATATATAACGGTAAGCAAAAAAAAGAAAAGAAAAAATTGAAGCTAGCTTTTAAAATTAGATTTTTGTGATAAATGATTTATCAACGTGATGGTACATGAATTAATTTGTAGGTGCATGCTCCTTGTGTAAAACCAACATTACTTCGAACAGATAGCGATGAGCTTAAAGAATTTATATCTAAACCAGCATTGAAGTACATCTTACGATTCCTCACTGGTTTGGCGACAGATCACGAACCTACACAGGTTAGTCTTAATTTAAGTGAATAACTATTCGCGAATTTTCAATTAACTTTGGTATTTTACAGCTTGCTGCATCACAGTTCACAATAAGCATCATTCACAGACTAGAACAGGTCTCGTCGAACGAACACGTTGGATCATTGGCCGAGAACCTCCTTGAAGCCCTTTGTACTAATAAGAAGGTAGCTGAATTAATCGAAGAAGCGCGTCAACACACTCGCAGCGAAAAGAAGCGCTTGGCAATGGCGATGCGTGAACGCCAACTGGGTGCACTGGGTATGCGAACGAACGACAAGGGACAGGTGACAGCGAGCGGCACGATACTACAACAAATGGAAGACCTGGGCGATGAGACAGGATTAGTATGCGTTATCTGTCGCGAGGGCTACAAATTCAAACCAAATTTGGTGAGTTTTTAGATTACTAAGAAGCAAGTATTTATAATATACTAACAAAGTATATCTAATTTAATTAAATTACTTATTTAAATTGAAGGTTCTCGGTATATACACATTCACGAAACGTTGTAACGTCGAGGAATTTGAAACGAAGCAACGCAAGACTGTAGGCTACACAACGGTGTCGCACTTTAATGTGGTCCACGTAGATTGTCACATGTCGGCAGTGCGTCTTGCTCGGGCGCGTGATGAGTGGGAAAGCGCTGCCCTTCAAAATGCCAATACCAAGTGCAACGGTCTGTTACCACTTTGGGGACCCCAGGTGCCCGAGTCTGCGTTCGCTAGTTGTTTGGCAAGGCATAACACATATCTACAGGAATGTACAGGCCATCGAGACATTTCCTATTCGTCGACGGTTCACGATCTCAAGCTGCTTTTGCTGCGCTTCGCACAGGAGAAGAGCTTCCACGATGATACAGGCGGTGGTGGGCCGCAGTCCAATATGCACATAATACCTTACCTTGTTCATATGGCACTCTACGTCATTAATACGTAAGAACTTTAGTTATTTTTCTTACTCGACGTTTTCAAATTTTTCACAACTTATTGAATGAAATCTCTTAAAAAGACCATTTATAAGTAATGCTTTTATTTTTGTTATTTCAGTACAAGGTCAGCATCAAGAGAAGACAAAGCTCTTGTCACCTATTTAGAATCGTCTCCAGCGGCTGCTTGGCTGGACAGCTGTTACGATGCTGAAGGTCCACTTTATCAGTGTACCCTGTCCATTTTAATTATGACACCGGCACGCTGGAATCAGACAAAACTGACACATCTTCGAAGACTGATACTTCTCGCTCATCAGCGATACGTCTCACCTTCGGCGACGACTAAGTCTCTCGCTGACACCACCGTTAAAGATTATTCTGTTTATAAGAGTATATTGATCTTCTTCGGTCTTATTGATAGTATCTACGCACATTTCTTTAAGGTAAATCATTTATATTTTAATATGTGATACTTTCACGTTTAGTTTATTCGCGATTTGGTATTTTATATCTTTGAAATGGTTTCAGAAGGTCAATGTTTTGAGTGATGATCAGTGGCCAGCCGTCTTGGCAGAATACATTAGACACAATGATGAAGCTCTTCTAAAAGCCTCCGAGAAAATTCTCGCAACTTACCGAGATGAGTTACTGCCTTGTGCAAGTTTTGAAGAATTTTGCGATGTCGCAGGTTAGTAATATAAATTTGTATTTATTTAAATCTGAATGTCAATCAATACAGTTATAAAAAATTATTTAAAACTTTTTTTACAGGACTGCTTGGAGAAATTTCTAATCCCTCAACGTTTATAAGCGACCTTTTACAAAGTCTCGCCTAATCGAGTAATTGGTATTTTTTTATTTTGAGCCTCGTAAAACTAACACAAGTATACCTTTTTTTATAAATTTGCTTTGTTTCAATTATGTGATATAAACCAAACATGTTTCACATGTCATTTAAAAGCGTGGGAAACAATAAATGGATAACGTATTTGAAAAATAATCATTATTTTATAGCCTTGTATAAATTATAAGAATTTTTTCGCTATAAATTGCGTGTTACATCGCGTCTTCGTTTCGTTTATGTGCTTATATAATTAAATACAATCTATAATATTACGAACTGTAATTTGAATAAAATACAAAAGGCTTAAAAATATTTGAATATTTCTTTAATTTAAAATCATTGTATATATAATAATCTTTGATTAATAAATATTATTATAACAAATCTGATATATTTTTGCATAACAATATTACATCTGATATTATATTATTAAGATAAAAATCAAGTTAGGTCAGATTGATTTTTAATTAAAAATTAATATTTTTACCAAAATTACTCTTAAGAAAAAAAATAAATAAAAATATAGTTCTATATTCTAAACGAATACGTATTAGGGTAAATATTCCGATAAAGGAATAAACAAAACCTTGACGATCGCTGGATAGCCAGATATAGATATAATAGATCAAAGCTACGATTTAAAAGCGACAAAACGGATTAACACAGCCAAGTAAAACAAAAAAGTTCCATAATTTTCGGCACATTTTCAATATTTTATTGAAGCTGATTTTTTTATACTAAAGTTGAATTTCCTAAGGCAAGCATGCATTGTCTAACTCCTTGTTGACAAAGGTGATAATCTTTTATTGGCAGCGCTAATGTTTCATCTAAAATTTTTAAAATTCCTAAGAGGGATTTTAGAGCATCTTGATGATTTCCAGCTTCCATATTTTTTGTTGCGTTTTTATAGAGTGCATCGGTGTCTTGCATAGCTTTTAAACCTTTTAGAATATTTGTACTCTTCCCACATTTAGAACAAGAAACCATAAACGACTCGGTATTCATATTTACAAGTAAAATATTTCCACATGACGGACCTGTATCGCATTTAAACCTGTTAAAAATATTAAATTATTCGTAAAATGCAAACAATGGAAAGATATCAACTGCTACAATTTTTAAAATATTAACGTTTATTAAATATTTTTACGAACCTTAAAATGTTTGGATCAATTTCATCTAAAAGTGGCCAATGATTCTCGCACGCTTCACATTTGCAGTCAAACCAATATTGAAGCCGCAATTTTCGTTTCCTATCATTTTCTTCCTCTTCTGTGAAAATTGGACCATAATTTTCTGAAATTTCAGAACCAGCTGGAATTGATCTTATAGCTCGAACGATCATTGTATTGCCTACAAAATATCTAGAAATCATACAATTAATTTATTGCATATTTTTAAATTTTTTACATGTTATTTTTTGCGATTTGTTTTATTATACCTTACTATGCCTGGATTACAGGAATGATTAAAAAGTGCTACAGTTGGGTAAACTCCACCACCAACAAACAAATTTTTCCCTTTTGATAAGTCGGGTATCTTTTTAGATCTGGCAAACTCAGATATCTACATAAAATTTTAAAAGATGTTAAAAAAAACTTATAACGAAAAGCTATAAATACGTCTGCAGTAAAAGTACTAAAGTAAGTAAATTTGTTATACCTCGTGAGCATTAAATTGAAGTAGCTGAATATTATGCAAAATAGAATCAGCAATAAATAGTTCTCCTTCTGAAAGTGCAATTTCTGCAGCATCTGGTGTTTTGACACTTTTCGGAAGGTACGAAGACATTTTCAAGACTCTCAAAAGCCATGCTGCCATAAAGGCCCTATGAAAATGATCCTCAACGGTTCTTTCATCGTAATGGGTAACTAAAAAAGAAATTAAATTACAGTTCATTATTTTTCTTAATATACCAGATGTAACGCTAAACTCATTAAAAATATCCTCGTGATGGTATAATAATAAAGTTAAAAACAATGAGCGCACCAAGATTATAGAAAGTCTTGTAGTCCTTGCCGAGGTAGGGCTTGGCTTTGGAAATCTCCGGCTTTCCGGCGTTCTTCTTCAGCTCGTCCTTGAGTTTGATAAACTCCTCGTAGGGTTTCTGGATGATGGCACGCAGCGCGAGGATGCAGGTGACGGAAGCGTGCGAGCACCAGAGCGCTCCGAGGATGTCGCACTCGACGCGGTGTACGGCTTCGTCGAGATCGCGGCAGCGAGTACTGCAGTAGGCGATGGAGCTACACGTATAGCAGCTCGCCGGGTAGGGCTGGACGTTGCGCGTCGAGCATTTGTGACAGTGAGTTAGCCTGGGAATAAATGTAGAAATTCGATTTTTTATTTATTCGATAATTTAATTTTTACTACTAAAATATTATTGTTACGAGAATTTAAATAACAGATTTGCGTGAGGTAAGGGAGAATTTTGCGATTGTAGGTAAATAATGTGCGAGACTGTTAAGTCTTTACATATATGACAGTAATTATAGGTATGTAAGTAGTGTAAAGCTTAAAAAAATTAATATATTTTTTTTAATGACTCACCGGTATTCGCCTAGGAGAGTAGAGCAATGAGGTTGCTCTACGACCAAAAAGTCTCCTGGTTTAATATCTTTAGTCGCTACTGCGTAGCGTCCAATATCACCGCCAGCGTCTTTGATCTCCACAGCCTTACTACACGCTGGATACAATGGATTAGTATCTTTGATCCTCGGTGTTTCATCCTTTTCCTTTAAACTTTAAAAACAATAATCAAGATTTAATAAAACGTTTAATAGTTTTAACGATGAGTCTGTCGCCAGTCAATAAAGCCTTTCTTTCCTAAAAGTATTTTTAGTAAATATTTACTTAAAAAATAGAACTAAAACTTGAAACTTGGAAAATTTCTTCAAATGAAAATGATATTCGATTTAAAGAAATTTTCCAAGTTTGTAAGCAAGTAAGACCTTATCAGAAGATCTTAGTTTTTATAATTATTAATATCAAGTATTTTAGTTTTATGTATGTACGCATGTTGATAGAGAAATTCAGAAGATCAAGATTCAAATTATTTCTGCTGTATTATTTTAAAAAACAGCGGAGACGAAAGAGCAATAAGCATTTACAGAATAGAATGTAAAAAACATGTTCACATGAATCTCGATAGCTATAGTTAGTAAAAACACTTGATGTTACAGACATTGTATAATCTCAAATCGAAAGCTAAAATTTAATCAACACCTCCATAACCATCTCAACCCAACCATATAAGCCTATCGATCTCTCACATCTGATTCTCCATCTCGATGATCTTCTCCTTGGGCACTGCCTGTTTCTGGTTGAGCTCGTCACCTTTCGCCATGACGGCCAGCATCACCCTCATGTCCGCCTCGTGCTTCTTCTTTTTCTCGATGGGCAGCTTAGCGTCGTCGAGGGCGCGTATCGCATTCTTGAAGGCGTCCATCGCCTTGCTGTGACACTTGAGGGCGAGCAGACAGCGAGCTCGGCGCTCCTCGACTTTGTAGAGGAGATGCTTAGGGTAGCCGACCTTGATGGCCTCGTCACAGTCGCGCAGAGCATGCTGCTGCTTATCCAGGTGGTAAAACGCGGCTGATCGGTTCGCCAGGATTACTCCCAGCTCTGTAGAGAAAAATAATATTCTGATTTCAGAAGAATGGATGTGTAAATTGTATTTCCAATACAATTTATGATACACAATTCGGGATATACAGTTGCCACAGACTGAGGGAATCTAACAAAATTATTATACTTTACAGCAAGTTTTACTACAAGTAATATGTAGACAAAATTACGATCCGGCTTATTACATTAAATTTTTCATACTGTCTTATAAAATTTCCTATAATAAGTAAGTATAGTCCTTTTTGTCAATTTCTCAACACTGTGTCAACTTAATTATCCAGTATTGTAATTGTTCCAAACAGTCTACTGCTGCGTTTTCTTTCTTTTGATCGGTTAATTTAAATCGTCTGTTTTTAATATATTGAATTTAAAATTTGCAGTGCTATTTTTCGTAGCGAAATAACGATCTCTGATTTTGAATCCATGAAAAATAAAAA
>JAPYZA010000161.1:0-36646 GCA_030522685.1 Eupelmus azureus | reverse complement strand
TTAGAGTACTTCATGTTCTGTCTAGCTTAATAATTTCACTTTCACTTTTCTCATTTTCTTTGTAGTATTTGCTTTTTCTCCCTCACCTATCCTACCTACATACTTCCCCTCTTCCGTCTCTGCGTCACTCTTTAACAGTGCTTCCTCTTTCTCCAAATGTCTCCTCATTGTACTTTTCATCTTCTCTTCCATCTCCCTCATTTACTTTTCCAAGCACTTGTCCCTCACCTCCTCAGCAGCTCCTTTCTCCTCTTCCATCCTTGTCATTTGGTCTATTATCTTTGTCATTTTCTCCTTGCTTGCTACTTCTCTCTCCTTTGTTCTCTTTTCTAAACCTTCTTTATTGATTTCCTTCAGAAACTTCGTTTTCTTAGGATTAATTAAAATATTGTCAAATGATTTCAGGTAATATCAACTTCAGATTCATCACCTCTAAATGATTCCAAATGTATACAAAGTACCTCAGGATCATCAAATCATAGTTCAAATATGCCTGTACCAAGTTATTCTTATAGAAATGCAGTGATTAATGACAATTTAACAACTCAATCTCCTGAAAAAGAATTAAACAATAAAGAAAATAATTCAGAGTCAGCCTTAAGTCAAACTTTTGAAAAAAGTTTAAGCAATGAAATTAATAGTCCTGATAATGAATCAATTTATGATGGTCCAAATTTATCGAGTAATGATTATCCAGCATTAAGAACTAGAGGAACTTCAAAAAGCAATATTTCTGAATCAGTAAATTCAAGACTTCGGCCTCGAGATAATAAAAAAGTAATACCAGCAGCAAAACAAAAACTTTTGGAAAGATGGAGGTTTGATCCTTTTGAATATGATAAACAACGTAATATTCCATTAGAGGAATCAGAGCCTTTTCAAGTTATAGATAAAAATTATAAATCTTACAATGTTGAAGATTTTATAAATTCAAAGAAATTTGAAGAATTGTGCCAAGAGATGGAAGCAGAAATGGACAGTCTTCAAGTAAAATGTTCATTGGATGCACCCAAAAACTATACTTGGGGGTCACCCATCAAGGTGGGTACGTCCAAGAAAGTACCTCCTTATCTCTAAGATTGATGAAAAATGAGTCATTGAAAATTCTGTAACTTTGATCTATAAAAAATAGCAAAGCGATCAGAATTTATGATTTCTCATAATTCTATTACATATTTATTTATTAAAAAGTTTCTTAAATGTTCAAATATTATTTATATCTTAAACTAAATAATTTAACAATTACTTTAGTCTTTAACAATGTATACATATATATAAACGAAGTTATTTATTAATTTGCTAAAAACATCTTTTCAATATTTTAAAAATCCACACAAACCAGAATTAGAAAATTTCAAAACTACAGTTGATTAAAACAATACTTTATATATTTAAAAACTGTTTACTTTCATTATGTGATTGGTTGTATTTGGATGTAATATGTTTAATTTGATATTTTCATATATATTGTAAATGGTAAAAAGAATTTTTTTTATAGAAATAGAATCTAAAATGTTAAGCCATAAAATATTTTAAGAATTATTAATGATTTAAATTATAGTAGATGTTGAAAATATTGATTAGTTGATGAAGCTATTGTAATGATTAACTAAATTAACTAATTTCACATAATATTTGTATAGTTTCTGATATAAAATATTATTTTTTAATAAATATTAATATATTTTAAAAATATTGAATTTTTCAATTGATTAAAAAACCAGAATACCTTTTTTAATTGCAAAATTTATAAATACTTATATTTGCATTGAAAACTTACATTCAAAAAAGTATAATTTAAAAAGAATATTACAACATTTCTTCCAGGTGTATCATTAGACTAATGTATCACTTTTCTTATGTCAAAAAAAGTTAAAAAAAATTATTAAATTGTTAAAATAATTATTCATATATCTTATTTTAATATTGTATCATATCATAAAATATTTGTGATTTTTATAGATACTGAAAAAATAACTTGTGATACTTGATCAATGTGCAATTTATAAAACTAAAGCAAAAAATATTAGTGAAAAATAAAGTTTGATCCTTTAATATATGATAAGTATGAAAACCTAAGATTGAAATTTTACATTAAATATATTTCGTAATTAGTATACAATGATTTTGAAATTGAATATCAGTGAATGTTTTTATGAATTGTGATTGTAAATTAAGAGGAATAATGAATAAATTGTATTAATGGATAAATTAAAAGATATTGTGTGATTTATTTTGTCAAATAATCTAATTCTCTCATTTCCTCATTTCTATAGGTTGCTACAAAGTGGAATGGTTCACTGGACAAAAATCCATTTATCAATAAGTCACCTCAGCTCAGCCACAGTCAAGGTGCATCTACTGGGGATATTCATGATCGGGCTAGTAAACGTAAGGCTTTATGTACTATTGCTGCTGTCACTCATGATAATAGTAATGAAAATGATGAAAATAGTGAAGATGAATTTATTAATACCAAAAAAAGAAAATGTCAACAGGGAAAAAAGGAAGAGGAGGCAGCAAAAAAAAATCAAGAAAATCAAGAAAGTAAAGATTACGTTAATAATATTGAAATGATTGATGTTGATGACACTAAGGATTTTTTAAGCATAGAATACAATAATTCAATTCAACATAATGAGTTCAAGAGTACAAAATCTTTATTTAATTCTGAAGCTACCAAAGATCAGTCAGAATATCCAAGAAGAGTGACACCACCTGTTACACCATCTATTAAAAAGAATTTCAAAGGTCCAAGATCAAATAAGAAAAAAAATGCAAATCCATCACAAAAAAGTATTACAGCAAAGCAACATCATTTATGTGATGATGAAATAAGTAAAACATTGCATGAAATAGATAAACAAATTAATGACAACGATTGTGTCGATATTACTGATGATGAAATAAAACCTTTGTCAATATCTACGAATACGCAAAATAAATTACAAATGGCAAGATCTCATTTGACCACTGTTCAGGATATTGAAAAGCAAAGGATCAAAACTGAAGAAGAAATAAAAAAACAAAAGGAACAAGAAGAAAAATTTAAAAAAGATGAATTGATTGCTAAAAGATTACAAGAACAAGAAGATAAAAATAGTCGTGAAATGGAAAAAGAAAGAAAAAGAAAAGAACAAGATATCTTTTATAAAGGACAATTGAATCTAAATAATAGTTCAAGAGTTACGAGATCAAATTTCAAACCAAGACAAAATTACGAGGAAATGGATGAAGATGTACTATTGGTAAGTTAAAAAAAATGTTGTAGCTTTAAAATGATCATTTACTTTTTTGTATATTACGTTACATTGTATTTATGTTTTTATTAGCGTGATGATGATGAACCCAAACCAATACATACCAATTTAAATCAGAAAAATTCATTGTGCCCTATATGTTGTAAATCTTTTCCAAATAATCAAATTGAAAGGCATGCTTCAGAATGTAATGCATTTTCTTCAGAATCTGATGAAATAAGCAATAACCAACCATCGACAAGTTACTCTTCATCAGATCTTTTAGAATGTCAGATTTGTAACAATTTCAGAACATGTGATGGTTATAAATATGATGATCACATAATCTTGTGTAAAATCAGGGCAGATGAAAAAAACAACGGTAATACATAATTTTTTATATCAAATAATCAATTTATCACAAAAAAATAAATGATTGTACTTTTGTAGGAACTTATCATGACATAATATTTTAAGCATTTAGCATAAAAGTCTTACATTTATTGAGACTTTGATAATCAGCACGGAGTGAAAATATGTTATATTGATAAAAATCTCTCACCAAAGAACGTCAATTTTTTACAAAATTTTTAAAATTTGTACAACAATTTCAACTAGTATGATGAATTTATGATGAAACTGTATTGTTGCATTTGCTGTATTTTATAAATCTAAGAGTGTTTTGCATTTTATTCTTTCTTGGATTGATAAATTAAATATTTGCAGTTTTTGTATTTTCTTCTAGAGTTAGTATCTGGAAAAATCATGTACACAATTCTACTTAATATGGTTGGTACATTCCAGTGATGAACTTGAAACGTTAGATAAATTATTTGCTTATTTAAAAGCTATAGGTTTCTTTCTTATTTAAATATTTTGCTTACCTTTAATTTTTCTAAATAGTATTAAGTTAAGTTTATTCAAATGTACAGTGTACAAAGAAATTATTTAGAAATTAAGTAAAGACAGTTATGCTGTAACAGTAAACAATGTTTGAAACATTGTTCAAGCAATTGTCAAAGATGTAAAAAGAATCCCTATCAGGCTTTCTGAGCCAACACAACGTTGTTTAAACGAATTTATATATTTTGTTATTGGCGAACATAAGCGAACGGAATTGTTAGATTATAAGATAACAAATTTTGTATTCTTAAAATATGTTTTGAAAATATAATTTGATTCTTAAAAATTGTCAATATTAAAATTATTTATCTTTAGAGTTATTGATATATTTTAATCAGGATTGATTTTTAATAAGTTTATCTGTTTACTTGATTTTTTTGTAGCACATTGGCGTTTCAATACTCAAGGCTATATCTGCAATAGAAGAAAGTATATCTAATCTTATGATAAAAATATATGTATATTCAGTTACTTTACTGTACCCAATATAATGCAGACTTGAGCATTAGTAATTGTATTTCATGAAGAGAATCACAATTTTTCTTTCTTCTTTATGAAAAAGTCTTTATTATTATTTCAAATTTTTATTACTATAAATTTAAATAAATTTATCACTTTTTTAACTAAATAAAATTTATTAATAAATTATATATTATAGCTTGCTTGTAAGGTTAATCTCTATTAAATGTTCTATTAAAATAGTATAATTTAGAATTAAAGATGTATTGGATAAAAACATCAATTATTTATCTTCTATTACTTACTATAAATGTCATCTCGATTTCTTTAAATGGCAAATGGAAAGGGTTTATTGAATCAAAAGGTAAAATTGTCTTTTACATAAGATAATCACACAATTATTTTATAATCACGTTATTTAATTTACTTCTTTTTCATTTTTTTTCATTTTTAGATATTTCATTTGTAGCTGACGTACCAGGTGGAATTTATAGTGATTTAGAAAAAGAAGGTTTGATACCAAAAAATTTAATAGGATTTAATGATATTCAAAATCGATGGGTAGGAAATGAATCAGTTACTTATTCAACTGATATAGAAGGTAAAACATTCAAAATAAAATACACTATTATATTTTATAATATTTTATAATAAATTTAATTTTTTCAGTAAATAATACAATTTTAACCTCTCCTCATGTTGTACTAATATTCCATGGATTAGATACGTATTCTAATATTTATATCAACAATGTTGAAGTTGGAAGACCATCAAACATGTTTTTAAGATATAGTTTTGATATAAAAAGTTATTTGAAGGTTTAATGTTACTAAATATAATTGTTACTTTATTTTCTATTTGTTTTCAAGAACATATTCTAATTTTTATTTTAAAAATCTTAGAATGGTAAGAATCAAGTAAAAGTAGATTTTGCATCACCCATTAAAGTAGCAGCAATGCGAGACTATGTACACTATATAACTAGGAAATATGTTATTCTACCTAAATGTGTTCCTAAAGAATATAATGGTGTGTGCCACGTAAATTATGTAAGAAAAATGCAAGCCAGTTTTTCATGGGATTGGGGTCCAGCTTTTCCATCAATGGGAATTTGGTATGATGATTTTTAATTTATTTTATTATTGAATAAGTTCAAATAAAAATTAATTTTATATGTACTACATTTATTAAAACAAAAATCATCACAAACATAATAAAGTCATTAATAAAATTGTTATTATTTTGTTATACTTATACAGGAAAAGTGTGGAACTACAACCTGTGCAAAATGTACTAATTTCAGAAGTTACAGCTGATATTTTTAAAAAACACAAATCATGGCAAGTTATAGTGACAGTATTTTTTGAAAGTTTTGGGGAAAAAAATATAAATATTACAAAACTAAACCACATTACATGTGATTTGGATGAACACTATTTCAATGATACTATACTTACAAATTTGGAAATGAAGGACAATCATGCTCATGCAACTGTGATATTAAATGTGCCTCTTGTAAGTATATTAGTAGACATTTATTGCTAAATATAATTGTATTAACTATCATACAATATTTTAATAATATTGAATTTTCTAAAATTTAAGGAAAACATTGAAATGTGGTGGCCTAATGGATATGGTAAACAAAAACTGTATACATTAAAAGTTAAGGTAAAAAGTGAAACTGACATTACGGAAAAAAAAATCAAAATTGGATTTAGAACTATTGAATTAGTACAAGAACCATTACAAAAAGGACTGAGCTTTTATTTCAAAGTCAATGGAATTCCTATATTTGCTAAAGGAACCAACTGGATTCCTTCAAGCATATTTCCAGAACACTCAGCAAGAAATGCAACTTTACAGTACCTGTTTAAATCTGTCAAAGACACTCACATGAATATGATGAGAGTGTGGGGTGGTGGAGTGTATGAATCAGATCTTTTTTATGACTTAGCTGATGAGAATGGAATTATGATTTGGCAAGATTTTATGTTTGCCTGTAACATGTATCCAACTACAGGCCCATTTCTCGATAATGTCAAAGAAGAAGTACATCAAAATATGATAAGATTAAAGCATCATCCTAGTATTGTTTTATGGGCTGGAAATAATGAAAATGAAGCTGCTCTTTATGGAAATTGGTATGGTACTGGAACTAAAAAAATTTACAAAGAAGATTATGTTAAACTTTATGTCAATACTATTAAACAAGAAGTTGAAAAGATTGATTCCACCAGACCTTTTGTAGTGTCAAGCCCAAGCAATGGATTGTACAGTGAAGAAATGAATTATACTGAATCAAATCCATATTCTAATTTCTATGGGGATGGTAATAAATTATATTTCTAATTAAATTGTCATTATAATAATTTATGATAGAAATGTTAAAACAAAAAAATTAATAATGTTTAAAAAGTAAGTTTTTGTTCATTTTTATTTCAGTTCATTATTACAATTATCTAAGAAATAGTTGGGACATAAATCAATATCCAGTGACAAGATTTGCATCTGAATATGGATTCCAAGCATTACCTTCAATATGGACATTGATGTCTGCAACTAAGAACTCCAGTGATTTACAATGGAACAGTACATTTATGAAGCATCGCCAACACCTACCTCAAGGTTACAGCTTTATGAAACTTTTAATTTCTAAAAACTTTGATATACCAGAAAGTAATGATACAGTAAAAGAATTAATGGATTATATATATCTAAGTCAAATAACACAGGCAGTTGCAATGAAAATTGAAACAGAATCATACCGTCAGATGAAAAGCTCCTTTAATACTTTAGGTGAAGGTTTAACAATGGGTGCCCTTTATTGGCAATTAAATGATGTTTGGCAAGCTCCATCATGGTCATCTATTGGTAAGTATTTTTGCTATTACAATATTTTTGAGAATATAAAATTATCCTTAAATATAAATTAACTTAAATGTTTTTAAAATTTTCTTTTAATTTTCATAGATTTTCAAGGCCGTTGGAAAATGCTACATTATTATGCTAAAGATTTTTTTGCTCCTGTGATCATTACGTCACGATTAACTACAGCTAATGAGCTTTTTATATACATTGTGTCAGATTTACTTGATAGTTTAGAAAATGTAGAAGTTGAAATACTAGTTTATACGTGGAGTATACTTAAACCTATTCATACTGAAAGATACTCTAATATTACAGTTGTACATATCCACTTAATAACAAAAATTTATTTACATTATTTTAAGAAAACTATTAAAATTTATCATTAAATTTGCAGGGACCCAATGAATCACGACTTGTAATTGATTTCTGGTTTGTAAAATTTCTGGAAACAGCCGGATGTGGTGATTTAGCTACAGCAAAACAAAATTGTTTAATAGAATTAGTATTGAAAGACAATTATGGTAAAAAAATAGCTCCAAATAATTACATATACCCAAATTCTTTAAAAAATATTTCTTTACCAAATGATTCGATTTCAGTAAGTCACATATTCATAATATGATTTATATTTCAATATAATTCTGAAAATATTCTTATTAAGTCATAATAAAAATATATTTTAGGTCAAAATTTTACCTGAAGCTTCATCTAGTAAATTATCAAATCAATTAGATTTTGAATTGGAAATAACTTCAGAAAAAATAGCATTATTTGTTTGGTTGGAAATAGGAAATGCTGTTGGTCAATTCTCTGAAAATGGCTTCCACATATTACAGGGAAAGAAAAAAGTTGTTTTTCATGCAAATGAAGCTATCACAGCAACAGATATTTCAAAAAATCTTATCATTACATCTCTGTCAAGAATTTATGACTCTAATCTTCGGACATCAGATGTACAAGTTGTGATTGATGAACTTGACTGATACATCAATCTTAACTTTTACAACATGATTATCATAACCTTCATCTTGATGGAAAGTATACTTCATAATGAAGATATAATTCAAATCCAATTAAAATAAAAAGTATCAGAAACAAAACAGTGATTATTGTGTAAGTTAGGTCACTTATCATTTTTGTACTACAGAATTTAATTATTTTTTTTATAAATTTATTGAATAGCTTTACATATGTACAGTTATAACAAATTTGTAACAATTTAGATGACCAAAATAATAAGTAAATAAAAACAAAAAAACAGTTGAATATTTATTATGTCACATAAAAGGAATTTGAGTATCATAATTATTTTTATACTATACAATAGAGATTCATTTTCTTACTACTGATCAACAGTTGTAATGTACTATTTTAATAAAATGTAAAATGTAAATAATACAAATAGTTGTTTTCAAATATATTGAAATCCTCTTATACAAAAATATTCATATATTAACAAAACTCTATTAGTAAATGAGTAGAAAGGGAAAAATGCTCAAGTTATTGCTTCACTATTCAATAGTAATGAAACTGCTTTAACATTTTGAATTACCCTTACATTGACTAATCTGAATAAATAATCACAGATTTAGTATGTGCTTAAGCATAAGTCTTAGGCTAGGACGGTTTGGCTTTGCCCTATATAAATTTAAAATCTTTAGTATTAAGTAAATTTTATAGTTAGTGTAGTTTTTACTTTCTTTTTCTTCTTTTGAATATCATAAAATTATTTCATCAAAATTTTAGTAAAAAGGCACAAGCATTTTACGAATTTTCAATCGTAATTTAAAGTTTTCTTAGATCTTAAAAATTAACTCATTTTGTTGAATTTCGAAATTTGTATTATGATTCTAACTGATCTATTTGCGATTTAATAGAATTAATTGCTTCTTCTGAAGGAGACTGAAGATATCTTCTACTTAAATTGATTGCCACCATAATGCAACAGAGAAGTAAAGGACCAAATATAGCTCCTTCAATGCCCAAACAAAATACACCTCCAGCTATTGATAATCCGGTAAGGTATGGATGTCCACCTCTGAAAATAAGTATTTAAACAATTATAAATGATACATATTGAATTTTGATTAGTGTAGTTTTTTTTCAAATTTTATATTTTAATAATAAAACAATATAATTACCCTTTAATTTCCATATAAAATTCAGTTACAACGATATTACTGGCAAGAAAATGACACAAAAAGAAAACAATTGCAATGAATGATCCTTGAGTAAACCATAGTTCAATTGTTGCTGGGATACAAGCAAAATAAGCATCCAGAAAAGGTACAGCGCCTAAAAGTGTTGCAAAGACTGATGGAAGATAGACAATTTTGACTTGAAATAGATTATGAATAAACCAAGTCCACATTCCAAAGAAGGAAGCCAATTTAAATGTCGCAGTAAAGACTCCAATAACTGATTCTTGTAAATCTGTAGCAAACCTAATTAAATAATAAATTTGATTTAAATTAATATCATTATAATTATTGTTATACAATATTTCGTTAAATAGTGCTCCAAAAAAATAATGAAGTAACTAATTGAAATAAAAGAAATTGTGAAAAATTTACAGATACAGTGCAATTACCTAATTTTCTATTTAAATGAAAATACAATATAACATCTAAATATAAAATATAAAAATAAAAAAATTTAATATTTTGGTGACATACCCTTTTTCATCAGATCTGCTTTTATTTATTTATAATAAGCACAATTATTTAATTAAAACTTTGTATAGTTTTAGATAATTTGATAAATAAAAATATATACCTGTGACAAGATATAGGACTAAAATTAGTAATCAATTCAATTGGTTTATAAGTTTTTCCACTGGAACTAAGCAAATAAAAAAGGGCAGTAAAAAACACAACCTGAAAGAAAATGCAAAAATTTTATACATAATAAATTAAAAACATAATTATAAAATGATGAAAAATTTCAATTTTACCATGCTAAGAGCAAAGTTGAGTACAGCTGATCCACTCATAAGTACAATATACATTAATTCGGTAATGATACCAAGAACCACAGACATATTTCCTTTTATTATGCTCCAAACAGAATCCAAAACTGACATAAGAATACCAACATTTTCTTTGGCAAAATTTTGAATACTTGCCATATTAAATAATTCTAAAATAAAGAATCAATGTTTCGATAATATAACAAGATAATATAATAATATAATAGTCTTAAAATACTCTTTTATATTGTATATTTAATGAATTGTTATTTTAATTTTATACTTACGTAAAGGAGTTTTTCCAAGTCCATCTTTCACACTTTCCCAAATGGAAAAAGCTGCAGTTACATCAACAGTAGGTCCAATCATATCTGGATCACCATTGGACATCATCCATGCTTGATAAAGTCTATCCCAAAGTTCTAAAACTTTTTTCTCCATTTGTTCTGCTTTCACAGGTTCTAAGTCTTTTACTAGCTTCTTTATCTAAATAAAAAAATTCAGTAAATAATAATGAACATCTAATAATTTATTTAAATAAATTATTTATTAAACCTCTTACACCATCTGAAATAGCTGTGCGTCCATATACATAAGCATTATCTAGTACACTATTAACTGAGTCTTCCCACTGTTGAGGAACCCAGTCAATATCAGGATGGTTCATTAAAGTGGAGTTTAAAATTTCTCCAGTTATTTGTACAAGATGCATTCCTTCTGTATATATCTATAAACATATTTCAATATAAGTCAAATATTTAAAATTGCAAATTATGAATATAACTTAAGCATTACTTATAGTTGTATCTTACTTGGATAGTTATAAAAATTGATGTACATATGACAAAAATAATCAGTCCAAAAATAACTGCTGTTGTTGCCACTGCATCTACTGATCCTTTTAAAATGTTAGTCATTTTTCGATCAACTATAATAATTAGTTTGTAAAGGCCTTTTATATTAACAGGAATCAGTGCTTGATGTCGTTCTTGACACCATAAATTAATTATATCCAAAATTTTATAACACTGATTAAGTATTGTCTTTCCTATTCCAAAATAAGAATTAATCAGTTTTAAATAGTAGTAGGCTATTGGAATAATCAATATAGCTGCAATCCATTTATGTTTCCACAAAAGCATGCCTATGCAAGCATACATTGCTCCATACATGTATTTATCAGTATCAACTTTATTGTCTTCTAAATCTAAGGTCATGCGTAATTCTGATCTTAATTTTTTTAGGAAATAGCGATCTGATATTGATATCCTTCCAGAGTTAACACTACTTGCAGATCTTACTCTTCGAGTAGGATGATCATAAACTGTCTTTCCTACATCTGAATCTACAGACAAAGATCTTCCAGTAACTTTCAGGAAGGGTTTTGAAGGCAGAGGTTTGATATCTTCCTTGTCTTGCATAATTAACTGTTCATTTTCTGATATCAATGGTTCATCTTCCATTACTATTTGCATTCCAGTAGCATTAGATTTTGATGTATCATCATTATTTAGTACATATTGCACAGCATCCATGAATGAAGTTCTTTTGCCATCCATTTCATGACTATCTAATATTTCAATGACTTCATAAACAAATCCTGTCAAAAACAAAATTTGTAGACCGCAAAATACAAGAACTGGATATGTTCCTAAAGCATTCGAAAGATATAAACTGATCAAAAACCAAATTCCAAAAGAGCTATATCGAAATTGAGCACTGTTTGATGGATTCCAATACAAATACAAAATTGAAAAATATCCCACAACAACAAGACTAATCTGTAACAAATTAAATAAAATTTTATTGATTTTTTTACTAAAAAATAATTCTTTAACTGTTTGCTATTACAAAATATACTTACCAAATAAATGTTGCAGAAGGATATAAAAACACCAAGAATGGTGTTAAAAATCATGACTAGTCTCCATATTAAACAGCAGAGTATATTTGGTGTATAATTGTAAATTAATAGTAAACCTAATAGTAATAAAACAGCAGTCACTATGTATCTTAGGTATTTTTGTAAAAACGAACCGACAAAATTGGAAACTTTGTCAAATATATTTATAGGGACTACTGACAAACTCAGCAAAAAGAACTGGTTTGATTCTTCAGTTGCAGTAAACCATGATTGTACAATTGTAGTCAAGGAAGATTTAAAAGGAAATAAAACTGATCCACAGAGTAAAGCCCAAATCAAGGGTTTTAAAAATGGATTGAGAACAATGTACAATCCATATCCTGCTGAACAAACAACGCAGAGCAAAAACAAAGCCACTGCATTGTATATTCCTTGCTTTAAAGCTTTTTCGTGACCAGCACTTAGTCCTGATAACATGTTGAGAAGATTGTCCATTGGCGTTTTTGGAGTATCCATCTCTTGCATTTTTATCCAGCTATTTTGGTGACTTTTTAATTTTCAAAACGTCATCTCTATTTTTAACAGTGAATACGTGTATTTTAGTATCTTCAGAGTATATTTAAAAAGTTTGTGCGGTCGGTAAAATGTAGCGACAATCACATGTTTAATACTTCTGGTAGTCGGTCCATAAAAAATTGATCGAGTCTATAAATTTTATAAAAATACTCTGAACTTTGGAGAGCGAGCGCATGTAAATACTGAATTCTGTAACCTTAAAATTCTATAAAACTTTAGGGTTATCGAGTAAGAAATTGGCTATCAAGTAAATCGCGTCGGTTTTTAGAAAAGACATAGGTAGAAAAAGAGAGAAACTGCCGCGCGGCTTCGATCATTCGTCCGCACGTAAATAGACCTTGAAAGTCAGGATTATCTCCGATCGCGTAATGCTTATATACTTATAAATAAAATATTTATATTTCTTTGCGCAAGGTGTATATGTGTATATAGGCTACTATATGTATATTATGTATATAGATATAAATTCACAGCAGTAGCCACATTCCATATAGTGACAATAACCTAACACAACCTCGAGAAAAATTGTGAAAGTAGCGAAAAATTCCCTAGTACATAACAGTGCTGCCGAGGAAAATATTGCCAGTAATAATCACTAATCGGTAAACAAGGCCACGGAACTGCGGAAGGCATTTTGTTAGTTAGGTATATCGTAAAAACAGGTCAGCGCATCGAGAAACGACGTTTTTCGTCCAAATGTTTTTCAACAATTGTACCTTTCATCGCTTGTGACGGAGATAACGTTGCGCCCGAGGCACGTTCAATCGGATTTTGCGCTAAAGTCAGGTGAGGCTTGATGCAGACATACTGTGAAATCGAGACGACCAATCATTGTTATTTGCATATTTATTAATCCACTCGCGTTAACTTCGCACGACTAATTTTAACGTTACTTTTCCTCTTTCACAATGTCAGCTGTTTATTGACAATTGGAAGATGACACTTATAGAAGGTATAGGCGATGAAGTCCTTGACTTCTTCATTGTTGTTGGTGTACTGCTGGTTGGATGGATAGCTTGGTGTTCAACAAACATTGCCGATCAACCTCTCATACGCACAGTCTTAATATTGCAGCATAGAACACGCACACGTATTGCTGCATTGAGAGCTAATCCACAGGCACTGGCACAGCAACAGCGTAGTGCCGAGAACTCAGAAACTGAATCTAGGCAGTCGAATTCTGGAAATAACAGTGAAGCAGAGGCTAGTTGTCCAGAATCATCTCTTCCTGGTAATAAAACATGAAAAATTATAAACTAGCTGAATCACATTATTTAAAGTTTGACATTTAACATAACGTATGTTTACAGCCACGAGTCAAGTTTCTACTGAATCTACTGAAACACCAGCTGCAACAAATGAAGAAGTTCTAATACAAGCCATGGACTCTTTTAATAATGAAGAGACAACATTATTACAGGAAGAGACCAAAGTTGATGAGGTAGAGAAAACAGAAACAGAAACAGAAACAACGACAGCAGCACCATTGGAATCCGAGCAAACTGAATCTGATTTACCAGACAGCAGTGAACATAAGATTTGCATAAAGCTGAAATTCATTAATGATGATCAGAAGCTAGTTACTGGTAGTCTCAAGGAAATGCTTGGTGATTTTAAGAGGTATTTTTCCTTTCATATGACTCATTACTCAGTTTTTTATTACTTCTACATTTATGCACTCTCATATCTACTATTCTCATTTTTAAATAATCACTTAAATATTTTTATATTATTTAGAAACTTTTAGTTAACAAAATCTATATTTTCAAAGTTAATTATGTTATTTAACATTAGTATTTATTCATTAATTTATATTATACAAATTTTCTTTATAAAAAGTTGTTCAAAATAACTTAAAAGTTAAACTTAAGTAAAAGTTACTTCAAAATAATTGTTTGAAAATAGTTTTAAAATTTATACTAAATTTTTGTAAAATTAAAAATGATCTGTGCTAAAATATGATTCTAAAAATATCTATGCTAAAATGATATTTGAAATACCTAAAATTTTTTTATAATTTGTTACTGTTTTATTATATTTCAGGAGACATTTTCAATTGGAACTTGAATCTAGAAAATTAGTTCGCCTAGTCTTCAATGGTCAAGTTCTTCAACCAGATAATGTTACTTTGGAACAGTGTGGATTTTTCAACAATTGTGTTGTTCACTGTTTAATTCACCAACCTCGTCCAGCCCCAGTTGCTTCAAATTCATTAGATAGTTCCTCACGTTTGTACTTTAATCCTCCCTTTCAAAATATACCAGCAGGTGCAGGACTTGGCTCAGTACAAACCGAATGGGACCTTAGTAGGCTGCTGGTCAGTGTTGTAACTCTTATTTTAGGACTTGCTTGGTACTTCAGATATCACTATGCCCAATTGTTTACTGTGACCACGACAGTAGGGCTATTTGGACTTACAGCGATATTTACAGTTTCACTATTTGGCCACTTGTTTCCTGATCAAGATACTATCAGAAATATTGAATAAACCAAATTATATTTGGCCATGAGTGAAAATTTTTATTTCATCAACATAAGTAAGGAATTGAAAATTCACTGTGAAAATAACGCAAATAGATCATCTTGTTACAAGTGCACTTGAGTGCTGAAAGACAAGTTGAATTACATCTATGGTTTGATTTTGAAATAACAAATTTCATTTGACATTCACACTGACTGATCTGGACGAAATATTTATTTATAAAAATCAATACTTCAAAAGTAAATTTGTTTATAGATGCGTGAATCATAAAATGAATAAAAAAAAGTCAATGAAGAGAAAGGAAGATTTGAAGTTGTACATTCTTGTGTTTAAAGAAAGAAGCATTTATTGAAGATTTTTCAACTGAGTGGAATACCATGAGTGTTTACAATCATTACTGTTGTATATTGTAACATAAAATTGTTTTCTTTCATCTTCTTTTTGTTAAACGGTGGCGTTAATGGTTACATTTTAAGTAGTTATTTTGCTCATAAAAAAAAAATGATAAATTCATTACTTTGCTAATAAAAAATATTTATTTTATTTGATTAATAAATGATGTTTTAATTCTAAACTGTATAATTTTTTATTAAAGAAATGTGATCACTTATATGAATATAAAAATAATAAAAATTATAAAAACTTTACATAATATTTTTTTTTCAACACGTTTCAAGCATACCTATATAAACAAACATATGGTGAATTACCGATCGAGTATACATATACGTACATATATGTATATAGTCATATTAGCCGTTCATGAGATTGAAGGAATAAGAATCTACAACAGTGTATATAGAGTGGTATAAATCAGTACACCAATATATATAAATTCATATTTGTCGAATAACCTCTAAAAATGAAAAAAGTCGAGGCGGGACAATCGGCCCGGAATCCATAACTATAAACATGCCTTTCAGATATTCGTTAATCAAGATACCTATAAGATATCTTTAAAACACTGTAATAAAAAAATATATATACATATATCTATATATCTCGTTTAACATTCATTTTTAAATTTTAGAGCAACGTAAATTTTTTTATATTAATTCATTTTCAGAATTGCGGGAGGCTACACATATATAACGAATAAAATATTATTTTATACATTGCCGGTAATTTTAGACGAATTCTACAGTCCAGTGGATGTTTCTAAATCGACTTTGTTGTAACACACTAAACGTCATGCGGTTAGGGCTCAAGTGAACAATTGAACATACTATTACTAGGTAAAAAAAAATTTTTAAATAATTTTCAGTGTAAGTAAATATATGCTCTGTGTATGCTATACTTAAAACACTTGCTTATTGTCTGTCAATTCTAGCCTCAACAATAGGAAGAAAAGTAACAAGAGATTTTTTGTTCAACAATCCTTCATTTTTGAAATATTTTAATTTTCCAAAAATTTTTTGCTTGAATATTAGCTAAATAATTATACTACTGCTTACAAATAATACATAAAAATAATATCTGCTTTTAAAAATATAACTGCTTTTTAAAAAAATATTACTGAAAGTCTAATTAAGTAGTTTCTATTGCAGAAAATTAAAATGCTTTGTTATTTTATTGTTAATGTTATTTTAATCTTTACACTTTATAATGTTGCAGTATTCTATAACCTAAAATTTTAAAGACAAATTATGTAAAAAGATTTGTTTATTAAAATGTCAAGTCAAGAAGCAAATGCTGACTGTGAAAAAATGAGTAACATGTTTGAAAATAAAAACATTGATTTGGAAGCTTATAGAAAACTAGTCAAAAGTTACATCGATTTGGTAAGAAAAATTTTTATATTTCTATCTATGTCTAAAAATTTTAAGATATATAATAATAATTTACTTTCTTTACAACCATAGCATTTGTATAGTGCAGCTCTATATTGGGCAGACAAAGTTCTTTCATTGAGTAATGAAAATTTAAAAGATGTTTGTGTTTTAGCACAATGTATGTATTTAATGAAACAGTATCATCGTGCTGCACATTTAATAAGAAGTCGTGGGCTTGAAAAGGTAATAAGAATCTATAATTTCTTTTTATTTAAACAAATATAATTATATTTTTTTTTTTGCAGAAAAATGTTATGTGTCACTATTTAGTAGTTCGTTGCTTGCTAGAAGCCAAAGAACTTACAGAAGCTATTCAAGTCATCAATGAATTTGAAACATTGACAAATATTAATCAGTCAGAAAGTTTTGAGGATCATTCGATTGTGATGGATGATGCTCCAAAAAATGTTAGTAGTGTATATTTATAGTAATAAATCTTTTTCAATTTTGTTATATTAAGATGCTACCAAACGTTTTAATATTAATATGTATGCATTTGTAGGTACAAAGTGCGATTTTATATGTTAAAGGAAAAGTTTATGAAGCAATGGACAACCGAACAGTAGCTACTGAATGTTACAAGCAGTCACTTCATTGTGATGTGTATTCATACCAAGCTTTTGAAGCTCTTGTTCAAAACCAAATGCTCTCTGCTACAGAAGGTACATTTTTTGAATTAATACTTGACTATTAATAATTGAATACATAACTAGAAATTTTTATTTCTTTTTTAAATTTTTAGAAAGAGAGCTGTTAGATTCATTGCCATTTGCAGAACAATGCAAGGAATCTGATGCAGAATTATTGAAAATGCTTTATGAAAGTAAACTGAAAAAATATCAAGCTCCAGTAGAACATAATTTACTTGTCTCTTGTGGAGCACTTGTTAGAGATCGCTTAAGACATAATTTAGACATGCAAGTTGCTGAAGCAGAAAGATTATATTACAACTGTGATTATCACAAATGTTTTTCACTTACAGAAAGGTTTGATATTATATAAACTATTATTTTTATGAAAAGAAAACAAATTAATTTGCTTTAATTTTTTCAGTATATTAAAAAGCGATCCTTATCATAATGGATGTTTACCAATACACATAGCTTGCTTAGTTGAATTAAGAAAAACCAATGGTATGTATTTTATAAATGTAAATACAGTGTTATACATGTATTTAAGAATACATTTAAAAAAAAACATTGAAAATTTACTTTAAAAAAATTTAAACTCTATTGTTTCAGCTTTATTTTATTTGGCACACAAATTAGTAGATCTCTATCCAGATTTAGCATTATCATGGTTTGCTGTAGGTTGTTATTATTATAGTATAGGTAAATATTAATATTAATAATACATAACTAGCAAAAAAGAAAATAATATTACAATTATTATAAGTATAAATATTTTTTTTATACAAGACAAAAGTGATCCAGCTAGAAGGTATTTAGCAAAAGCTACATCACTGGATCGCTTATTTGGACCTGCTTGGCTTGCATATGGACACTCATTTGCTGTTGAGAATGAGCATGATCAAGCAATGGCTGCTTATTTTAAAGCTTCACAGTTAATGAAAGGTTGCCATTTGCCTTTACTTTACATTGGTTTGGAATGTGGTCTTACCAATAACTTGAAACTAGCTGATAAATTTTTTCAACAAGCCTTAAGTATTGCGCCTGATGATCCCTTTGTTATTCATGAAACTGCTGTTATATCTTTTTATAATTTAGAGTAAATATAAATCAAGTTTTTTTTTATATACTCGTAATTATTTTATATTATGGATCAACTTAATTTTTTAGTTTTAAAACAGCAGAAAAACAATTTAAGGAAGCAATGAAAAAAATTCAGAATGGGCTAAAAGATGTTATTTTACCAAACAAATGGGAGGCCTTATTAAATAATTTAGGACATACTTGCAGGAAAATGAAAAAGTATGAAGAGGCATTAGATTATCATCAACAAGTAGGGAATAGGCTTAAAAATAATTTTGATATTGAAAGTAAAGAAAAAGCTAATTTAAATAATACTTACTTTCAACAGGCATTGCTTTTAAATCCATTAAATCCAGCAACGTATTCAGCAATGGGATTTATTCATGCTATGATGGGTAACACTCAGGAAGCTGTTGATGCATGTCATAGAGCATTAGGTCTTCGAAGGGATGATACTTTCACAACTACTTTATTAGGATTTGTTATGGAACAACTTATTAATGAAACTCCTCCATTCCCAGGTAAAAAATTAAAATTTAAAGAAAAAACAAAAGCTTGTTTTACATTTTTTATACATTCTTAAATTTTCTATTAATTTTT
Source organism: Eupelmus azureus (assembly GCA_030522685.1). Lineage (NCBI taxonomy): Eukaryota > Metazoa > Arthropoda > Insecta > Hymenoptera > Eupelmidae > Eupelmus > Eupelmus azureus. The sequence goes on along the minus strand of JAPYZA010000161.1, from coordinate 17,140 downwards.
ATTGGTAGATGCTCCAACAGAAATACCAAACTATCCATTTCCTGAGTCACACAGTAAGTTGGAACAGTCATCTGAAAATACATCTACTGAAGGGCAAGATCAACAGATGGACAAGTTGCGGGTTAACTTGTTTTCAGGTTGGGGCGAGAATTCTTCAAAAAATGAAGAACATTCAATGAGTGAATTAAGTGAAGTAGAAATGCTTGATTCTTCAAATATGAAACAAGAATGAATAAAGATATACATTTTTTATCTTCTTTTTTAAAAAAAAGCTTATTTTATTCTTAAAAGCCTTTTTTATATAATCAGTAATTTACATGTAAATTTTTTACGTTTATTAAAAAATAATTTTATATTCAATTTAGTGAAAGAATTTATTTTTTAAATTACAAATAAAAACTTTTATACAAAATCAATAAAAATGTACATTAATACTAAAAAAAAAATCAAACTAAAGTAAATACTTAACAAGGCAAGAGATCGCAAGAAAAAATAACAATACAACTCTACTCTTAAAAGGTTAAAAAACTTCCCATTTAAATGTCAATTTAAATACGCAGCTCTCGCCTTAAAAGGGCTAGGTTTTTCCAAGAATCCCAACTTCCCACTTTTCCCTTTCCCCCTCCCAAAGTCCACCCATCACAAACACCACCGCATTATATTATATTTCGCGCGCGGCTTTTCCGCTCTCTCCTTCCCTCTCCCGCGCGCCCGCCAGCGTCGAAATCTTTGGGCGGCTATCCCGCGGCGCGCCGGCACATGCACTCGCGAGCCGCGCAATCGGCACGAGACCGTCGCTGGTCTCGCATCGCAAGTCTATCGTACACACGGACGCAACACCAGAGCAGAAAACACAAGACACGAGTTTTCCCTTCGATTTTCCGCGAGGGCGCGTGTTGCGGCCTGCAGTCCTCGATGAGCCGCCGAAGAACACGGACGTTGTTGGCCCGCTGAGCGAGCTTTCGCACAAAAACCGAAGAAAAGACGTGCGCGGCGCGCTCTTGGATTTTTACGCACGCGGGGACAGCTGAATTTTCTTTGTGGGCCGCGAGGCGCGCACATATACCGGCAACCGCGACACCGCGCCGGTGTACTAGACTTGTAAACACAGTTCAGTTTTGTTAGTCGGACGGCATTCGTCATTTTTTTTTCTTTCGTTCTCGGCCTCGTGCTTGTAAAGAGGAGCTTTAGTTTGGTCGGCACGTGTCGAGGGGGCTGAAGCGCTTTGAAGAGGATATTTTTTCGTTTGTGGATTTGCGGCCAAACAAAGCAGCAAGATGCCCACGCTTTTACAACAGGTGAGTGCTGCTTTTTTTTTGTGACTTTCTTGCTGTATAGTGGATGAAAGCTGGAGGTATTTTAGATTGGAAAAGGCAAACGTTTTTCATTTATTTCGCTTAGCATTGAACTATTATTTTTTGTTTTTTTTTTCTTGCCGACATCTTGAGTCAGTTTTTTCCTGTTGCACGAAACCGCACGAGTTTCGAAGCTTTCGTTTTAGCAATATATTGTTTGATTTTGAAACGTGTCGCGCTGCCGAGATATACAAGTTTTTACTCGAGTAAATCTAGGAATTCGATTGAAATTGCTTTCCTATAATGTAAGCAATGCTTTCGTTTAAGAATAATCAAATTCCTCTGCACACGCTATCGGCGTCCATTATAATCTCGCTTTTTTGTTTGAACTTTAAAATTTAAATAGACCACGGCCTTATTAACATTTAAACTCAATGCTTACGGATATGTTCATTAAGAAGCAAAAAATCATAATAGAGAACGCGTTAAATAATCAGAAAGCCAAAACGTGCGTCGTAATTGTACAATCGCAGACGCAGCGTTAACAGTCAACCACAGCTCTCAACCTGCACGTCGTCAATTTTTCTCCCGTCCCCCGTATTCCAGACACTAACACCCCCCGCCGCTTACAAAAATTTTCGCGTGTTCGCGTTTTCGGCACTCTGGTCAGCCTCGCGCGCGCGCTCGCATAGGGTAGCATATATCCGCCTCGAAGGAGTACTCGAGCCCCCTCCCCCGAAAAATTCCAGGAATGCCGGCGGCCCGTTGTTTGTAAATAATCGGGACGCGATTCGGAGGATATATAGCCTCTTATACAGGGCATTTTTGGCTCGGCCCATACGAATATACAGACACTCGCGCGCGCGCGGACCGTCTGCCAGCGGCAGTTTCTTTTCTGAGAACCTGAAAATTTTCACGCTCTCACCTCGCGTGTGAACCCGTCCTCAGGGTCATCAAGGGCCGCCTGGCGCCGCGCGTGTATACATACAGACGCAGAGGGACACGCGGGGGCCAATCAATCGGTAATGGCATAGTTTCGCGAGAGAGCGTCCCTTTCGTTATATACGTACACACAGAGAGCTCGTCCCGCGAGCTTTCCGAGAAGTGGAAATCCGATCGATCGGCGGTGAGAGCGGCTGGGCCCGCGCGCGCGGCTCTGATAATCTTTCTCCTCATACGAGCGCGGGACGCGAAGCGGATACCTGCGACCGGCTGCTATCGCGGCGATCGAGCGCGCGCGCAACTGTATCGTCCGCTAATGCTGACTTTGATTTTTCAAGCGCGCGCTAAGCAGAATTAGTTTTGTACGGAGAGCGTCTACGTTTTTTGTTTCGTTCGTTTCTTCTGTTTTTCGCTTTTTTTTCGGTTGGTTCTGAGCGTTTGGTTATTTGCGCGGGTGTCGACGCGCGGTTTGGACGTGAAGAAGGGCACGGTTTTAGGAGGCTTTTTGCGCAGCGTGCAAGTTTATCGCTGGCGAGCTTTGCTTTCTTTGCTGAGTTGTAACGGATCTTGGATTCTGGTTTATTATGGAAGTATGTTGAAGAATTTATGTAACTGTTGCCGTTGCGCGTGTGATCGTTGTATTTTTACAATCTTTTTCGAATCGCGAAAATCGGGGATTTATTGTGATATTTATTCTTCTATTCTCGTTAAGCTTTATCGCGTTTAAATTGTAAAAGCTAAGGGTCAAAAGATTTGTGGGAAACATAAAATTATTAGTGTTAAAGTATAAAAAAGTAAACAAATATTAAAGCAATAAGAAACAATCGTGATTGAGATTGCGTAAGGATTATATACACTCCTTATGCAACCTCGTTAAATCATTGTGGTCTCAACTAAAATTTCACAAAACTATATTACTAAATATGATTGAATGTTTCCAAATAAAAAGAGCTGTATTAGTCGAATTAGAAAACAAATTTTTTTTCTGCTTTGAAAATACCTGAAGTTCCAATTTTTAACATTTTAAATGTTTGTTGTAGAAAAGAAAAAATAACGGAATAAATCTAATCGATCAACTGATAATAAAACAAAAAATTCAAATACCCTCCAGCCCTTCCATTATTAACAAACTAATTAATTAAAATAATCCGAAAATTGTTTGTTCACAGTACGAGTCGGACAAGTTGACGGCCGAGCTGGATTCGGCGTTCGACTTCTTCAGCAGCCAGAAACCGGAGCGCGATCATGCGTCCGCGATAGCTGCCCAGCAGCAACAGCAGCGCGAAAAGCTGCAGCTCCAGCAGCACGAGAGAGAACAGCATATTCAGCAGCTGCAGTCGATTAACAATCTACTGCTAGATTTGCCTCAAACGCCGGCCTCGCCCTCGACCGGCTCCAAATTTTCCTACGATCTGCCTTCGCCGACTTCTAAGACAGCCTCTAGCGGTTTTGATAGTAAGTTTTGTATTCGATTTTAAGAGCAAAAGGTCTTCTTGTTTAAAGTTGAAGAGAATTTTTAGACTATAATTTGAACTCATTTCAATTGATTGACTGTATTTTATTGTTATGAATGATTTTCAAATTTTTTTAACAATACAAACAATTTTTTATTCTGAAATTATTATTAAAAATAAACGGTAATCTTTTCATAACAATATTATTTTCGATAATTTACACCATTATTAGATTTTTCAATTTAAATCTTTTATTAAACAGTAAATTTGATTTTATCATTTGATATTATTTGTGTCTTATTTGTAAGCCTTAAACTTATCATCTTGCTAACGATTTTCTTTGATTGTACAGGAAACTATAGTTGTTTGTGTTACTGGAAATACAACTGATGAGGCTTGTTTAGTAATTAACATATGATGAAGAGATTATCATTTATGTTTACAAACTATTACATTTTAAAATAAATTAGATGTTTATATTTACTCAATAAGATTAAAATTAAGATTCTTATATTATGTATAAAAATAACTTATTTACTTCTTGCAAAAGTAAAATGTCAACAAAAATTAGGCCGTTTATGCGAAAATTTTCGTAGAATAATAAATTGTAAATACAAAGGTTGGTATGTCCAAAAGCTTTATTAATTTTCATTATAATCCTACAGTATTTATAAATCGTAAAAATTTGACCGCTTAACTCGTTAACGATCGTAATTTGTGTTCATGAAATTCGGAGAAATTTTCTGTTTGAAAATTGTTCAGCTCTTATTAGATTTTCAAATTCTTCATCTACAAAATTTCTCTTAAGCATAGGTACAAGACTATTAAAAGAAACGGATCAAGCTCTTAATAATTATAACTTTATGATATATATAATTATTATACTATAATCATATTTTAATTTGCGACGTTATCCGCAATTTTTTTTAAAAACTAGTTAATGATATCAAATACATAAAGGTATCTATTTTTAATTATATTTGTGAAGTTCCTCGTGACTCACGAGGAGGAATCGATCTCGGATCTTAGCGCAACTCGTTCGTCTATTTTTCCGTTTCTAAAGCAAATTGAATAATTAATGTATTTGCGAAGGGCAAGAAAGCTTCGTTCCGATTTCGCATTTTATTTTTCTTTTTCTTATTTTTTAATGCGAATGTAAGAAACAAAATTTTGCTTAAAAAATAGGCCGATCTATAATATTAGTAAGTATTTAAAAATAAAGTAATATGTAATAAATAAATAAGTAGTCTTCTTGTTAAACTACTTTGTTTACATTGGTATGAATTGCCAAATTTTTATTTGCATATAATATTTTTACAACTTACAAATTACTTTATCTAATTAAAATTTTCGAAACATTTGATTACTTATATTAATTTACGTTGACATGAAAAAAATGCCGATTAAACAAAGCCGATCGATCTTCAAAAATTTGTCTAATAACTGACGTATGCCGCGAAAGTTTCTAAACAAATAAACTTCTGTCTTTTGCGTAAATAAATGACTAATCACATTTTTTTGTTTTTTTTTCTTCTTTTGCAGTGACAGCTGACATGTCGATTTCTGATCTTTTTGGACTCGGTTTACCACGTGGATCACTGATGAGTGCTGGACAAAAGGAGCAAGGAGGTCAAGCCGGTTACGACGGACCCACATTCCGAAATTATCAAGTTAGAAATCCAATATAAAATTTTAAATAATTAGCCAATATCTTTATCGTTTAGAATTAATTTTAGTAACTAAACAACGAATATAATCCTAATAGATCATTTCTAATAAATACGATTTAAATTCGAACGTAAAGATCAAATGAGCATTTTATATAATCAGTCTGTATCTTATTACGCATGCTAGAAAAGAACATAAGAAAGCTTTATTATGATCCCCTTTTCTTCAAACAGTAATAAGCTGACGTTCTGCATTCACCCATTGCACCACCGGTGAACTCGCAACTGCGCGTTATTTACTCACTCTACTTGATTTGTGCAGAGCAGACATTTAGAATGCGAGCGAACACGCGTGAACTTCTTTTCTTGGCATTCTTGTAAATATTGCTAGTACAAGAACGCCCTGATATATAAAAGTGTCAAACGCGTAACGTACGGCCTCTTCTCCTTCGTCTTTGTACGTAATACCCGCCCTCGTCTTCTTGCAAGCGACTTCATCTCGGATCGTCCGTAAACTGGCTATGCAATAACCGGAACAATGATTATCCTCCTTGGGACAGCTCCAAAGATAGTTGCCTTGGCGTACCTTTGGTCTTGCTTTTTCGCTCTTTTGAATTCGGTCTTTCAAAGGAATGTTTGTTCGTTTTAAATGTCAAAATAAAATAAATCAGGTTGAAGAGAATTTATTTGTTGTAGATTAATGAAACTAGATTCTTAACAGAAAATTTCTCCTGGTTTACTGCTATTCGAAAAGATTGCTCGATACATCGGCGACGCTGTACGTTTTTCATTGTTACGGATGAGATCGGATCTTTATCTTAGTTCAATCTTCAATAACCTTCGAATATCGAGCTTCGACAGATTTTAATAATTTTGCGGCGCCAATTATTTATCCCTGTTAGTCAAGTTCATGTTTTAAATCTTTTTTTCAAAATGGAATTATATACGTATTTTTATTTTAATTCAACATTTATATTGCCAATATGCAATACGTGAATAAAAAACATGAAGTTCTCAAGAAAAAAAAATTACATTAACACATACGCTGAAACGAATTTCCCTCCATATTCCTCGACAGAACTGCATAAAGCGCGGGAAAGCTTGCACTTCCCTTCGCGTTTATGAAGACGCAAACGGAAGGAAAATTGTTTTGATTGATCGGCCCGCTCGTAAAACCGTCATCTTTTGCGTCCGCACAATGGCTAGGCCGCGACTTTTGTACTTTTGGCGCCCGCACTCGCGAATAATATCCGGGGGCCATACAATTCTCGTCGCGCGCAAGCCTGCGCGACATGTAGTTATCGCGCATATTTCATTATAAATCGCGTACGCGCGTAAGGAGAAGCGCAAAAGTGCATGCGTCGCGGGTACTTTCAGGAGGCGACCCGGTTCTTAAGGAGCCAAGAATCACTGGCCAAAATTGCCGCCTCTTGTTTCCATTTTGAATCGAGTGTCGTCCTTGTATACGCATAATGTGCGCGCTAGGCTAATGGTAATACCAAGGTTTCGATCTAAAATTTTTTTGTTTGTAAATGCCTTTTATTAAACTTTGAATAAGCGTTAAGATACAATGTTAAATTTTTAAACGTATGTATTTTGATTTGAAAATTCAATAACTATTTTTTTTAAGTCAAGTAGTTAATTTTTTAATTGATAAAAAATAGTTTTAATAAAAAATAAAGCATAAGTAAATCAAAAATGTATGCAAAATAATACATGCCCATGTGTTTGATCGAAAGACTAAAAAGCCGAGGGCTGTACTCTTTTTCCTCAGTTTTTTTTCAGGCTTTTCGCGCGTCTATCCTTCTCTGCTTTTTCTTCATTCTTCCCGCGAGCCTTTTCGCGATATTATTTTGGAGCTGCTCCAAAAAACGGTGTCTGGAAGCTAACTCGAAACAATGCAATGATTCCTCTTTCTTTTCCTTTCTATTCCGCGCAGTTTTTCTATCATAGGCTTTTTCCCTATTGTTTTTTCCTCGTCTCTACTTTTTTTCTCTGCTTTGCAAAAATTAGAAGAGCGTTGCACCAGACAGTAGTACTTTGAAGTACAGATTCTTAAATCAATTTATTATTTTTTAAAGAAATTTTGTACGAAAATATTTTAGTAAAGTAAACGCTTTTTCTTATTTTTTTTTTTTATTTTACATTTTGATTCATGTTATGAATTATGAGCCTTTAATAGAATCAATATTTACTTTATATTCTTTTTAATATATCTACATAAAAATTATTCTTACAGCAACGGGATAATTCAGGATATTATTCAAACCCAACTACTCAAGAGGTACTCATTATTTTAATTTTTAATTGATTGATTAATATTAAAAATATTAAAGCATATGTAAATGCTTATTTTATAGTAATAAATTTCTTTATTTATAAGTAAATAATAATTATATATGTTTACTTCTTATTTTATTTTCCGAAGTATACTTTCACGACGTTTTTAGTAATTTAAAAGTAAATATATATTTTAATAAATGACTAGGATGATTTGATTCATATTTTATTTTTAAACAAATAATTGTATTTAATTTAATATTAATAGTTGAATAAAATAATTAATATTTTTTAAATATAGATTCCAATTATATAAACAGTTGATTTTATTGGCATTTTTTATTTTAACTAAAATTTGGAAGATTAATTATAAGAAAAATCGATTGTAGTTTAGAAAATAGTAGATTATGCAACAAGTGCGCAAAGTAGGTGACATCTGTACAAGTGGTGTTTGTCGCTCGAGCAAATCGAGAAGAACAGAAAATCTAATTGCAAGATTACCTATTTTAGTTATACATTTTTTTTGCATTAGCAAAGTGCATTTTTCACACGGTTTACGAGTGATAAATCCATTTTTCGTACCTCGTCTAAAAAAATTTAACATAATACAAGAGTTCGGATGATCTCGACTTGGGTGATACATGTCCCATTCGTCGAGATCATCTCCCTCACAGATTAATTGCGTAATGTACTATTTTCATACAAATTGGATAAAGTTCGATTTTTTACCCATTTGTGACGACAAATAACCGATATAGTCCGAAAGCTTAAATCAATACGCAAAATCAATTTGTACGCGCTCCGATTAAAATAACATACACGGAGAACAACTATGTATTAAGTGTTAGTAGAACCCTTTTGAAAAAAAAAACAGATTCTCGAAATGTACATATAATTGATAAAGTTTATAGAAATTTTTTTTATCTTTAGTAATATTTGATAGAATTATACTAATTTTTACTATAAATTTTACCAAGTTTTTCCATTTTGCGAGTCTGTCTTTTTTTCAAAAGGTTTCTTAATAAAAACAAAAACTGTTTATAAATTGTGTAATAACTTTTTTTATTCTTTTAACAGCAAGATAATACAAGTGGCTATTACACGAATAATATGGATGTCGCAAGTTCACCGATTTCAGTTCATACACCAGCAAGTCCAAGTACTCCTGGAAGCTTATATTCAAATCCTTATTCCTACTCAAGTGTAAACAGCAGTCCTTATACTTCAAGTTCCTGTGCATCAAATGGGTATAACAAACCTGTACGCTCAAACTATGGACGGCCTATTCGAGGTTCCCCACCATATAGGTAAATACTCTTTTATTTTGATTAACATGTTATAAAAATCATAAATATAATAAAATTATCAATTCTTAAGTGATTGTAGCAGTCCATCTGTAGAGTTTCCACCACATCTTTTTGTTTGTAATGGATCAAGATCTAATTCACCTGCAGATTCGGAAAACAGCGTTAATAGTATTGATGGAAGTCCTTTATCTGATATTATGGTAAGACTTAATGATAATTTTCATTTGTATTAAATTGTTCTTTTTTTCCTCTAATATGATAAGTATAAATTTATGTACTTTTTAGAGTTATCTGTCCTTAAACTCAGGGCAACATCGCTGTTATCCTCCGAATCCCAATTCCTTATTTGAGGCTGAAAAGTACTTACAAAATGGTAAATCTCCTGCAGAGCTTCAAAGAATCAGAAAGTACTTGAATACGCATCCGCAACAACTACAATCAATGCATCATTATCATCACCATCAGCCTCATGGACATGCGCGAAATAACCAATACAATCAACAACAGAATAGTCCTTATATGTCCGTAAATCCTACTTATGGATCAGAAAAAAGTTGTTGTATGGGGAATAATAGGAGTGCATCAGCGAACTCATCAACTGTATTTCCATCTCACGTATCCCTAGATAAGGCGGCAAGATATCATCGCAATGCTGCAGGTAATTTTATTGTATTTAAATTAAAAATTCAACGAATTAACGTTTCTTTTTTCAATTTTTAGCTGCCTCAGATGCTAATTACACTTGGAGTGGAACTTTGCCTCAAAGGACTCAAAAACCTGTTGGTTATTCATCCAAGGTATTTTTAGGAGGCGTTCCATGGGACATAACAGAGTCTATATTAATTTCTACGTTTAAACCATTTGGCCAAATTCGAATCGAATGGCCTGGAAAAGATCAATCTACTAGTCAGCCAAAAGGATATGTTTATGTTATATTTGAATCAGAGAAACAGGTATAAACACATTTTATTCAATATTTTTTATTTAAAAATTAATTTTTTTCTGTTTTTTTTTTAGGTCAAGTCACTACTTACGCATTGTACTCATGATTTTTCTAACGGCGGAAGCTACTACTATAAGATTTCATCAAAAAGGATGAAAGGGAAAGAGGTGTGATGAAATTATTCTAGCATTATAAATTTATAAAATAAATTAACAGTTAAATTAACCATAAATAAAAATTTTAATTAATTTTAGGTACAAGTAATCCCTTGGGCTCTTAATGACAGTAATTATGTTAAATCATCATCTCAAAAGTTGGACCCTGAAAAGACAGTTTTTGTTGGAGCGTTACACGGAATGATGACTGCAACAGGATTAGCCACGATTATGAATGATCTTTTTGATAACGTAATTTATGCAGGTAATGCTTTAATTATTCCAACTAAATTTTTAAGTTAAACTTTCAAATTTTTTTTAATGGGTAATTTCATAACGTTTTGTCTTCTATTAGGGATTGATACAGACAAACATAAGTATCCTATTGGCTCAGCACGGGTGACTTTTAGTAGCAAACACTCGTTTCACAAGGCTGTTAATGCGGCTTTCATTGAAGTTAAGACTACAAAATTTACAAAAAAAGTTCAAGTGGATCCTTACATTGAGGACGCGCCGTGTTCAAGTTGTTATGTACAGCAAGGACCCTATTTCTGCCGAGAATCGGTAATGTGAAAATATAATGTTATTTTTAATATGAATTTATTTTTATTTCTATTTAAATTATTTAGATGAAAATTTTATTAACTTCATTTTAAGAACTAAATTAATACATTAATAAAAATAAAATTTTGGTTTTTAAATAGAAACATTTAAATTTATAACAATCAAGCATTTACATCATCAAAATTATATTTTTATGTTAAAAATAAATTTGTTGTATTCCAGGTTTGCTTCAAATACTACTGTCACACTTGCTGGCAATGGGTGCACAGTAACAATTCCATCAGCTGGCACAAACCAATGTCGCGTGGTTTAAAAAACAATCAGGTTATCGGGCTGACTCCGAATGTGAAACGCGGGACGCTCTTCGCACCTGCTATAATGTCCTAAATAGTTGTTCTGATGACATCGCTCGGTCAACGTTCTCCCGATCGACCAGCAATAACACGTCTTTCTTCAATTTGACCACAGTCGGCGGAGGAGCGCAGGAACCGAGCGTTTATTAGTAAAAAAAAGTAAAACTGAGAGTGATGGTGCGCAATGAGAATTTTATAGCTCGCAGTTAACTGCGCAAAAGAGAGGATAAAGCTTTTTTTTGCGAACTAGGAAAGTATCGCGTGTGAATTGTACGTTTGTTCGATCGGAACAAATTGGGATTTTCAATGGTTATAGAGCATAATCAGTTTGAGTTCCTATTACGAGCAGAGATGAAATATTTTTTTATTTGTTGGTATATCTTTATCAAGAGCACTGGCCTGGGGAAAATATTGTTTTAATTAATATATATTTAAGAAGAGAATAATTATTGTTATTATGATTTCAATTGTCGTAGGCGCGAATCGGAGGGCCCTATTGACGAGTGGACCCAGTCAGTCATTGATATAATTTGATTTATAATAGTTATTATTATAATGATGTTGTCCACCAGTGAGAGCAATTTAATCGTCTACTGGTAGCGCTTTAGATATATTGTGCGTTTATTACAATAGCAGTGCAAAAAGGTTCTTGCCACTGAAGGAAGGCCCTCTTATTCACTTGGCCGTTTAAACAATGACGAAAAAATAGTGTTACTTACGGGCTACGATTTTGATTGTAGAACTTCGATTTTTTTTTATTTTTTTTTGTTACGATTTATTATTCTCGCAATTTGCGTGTTGCGTCCATTTGTTTAAATGCTGATTTTTCCACCGCGCTGTCTCTGATGTTTCGTTTATTTTTTTTTATATATATTCTGTTAAATTGGATTAAACAATTTAGATCTTTGCATAAGAGCTTCTCTTTTTTTTCAATATTTTTTTTAACCTTTTTCTTTTCCTTTTCTTCCTCTCTAATAAAGTTAAAATAAAATAATGGTACCTTTAACTGGACTTTAACTGAATACAATTAGTAATTGATACTAGGCAAATTTTATCTACTTTCTACATTAAATTGTTATCAAAAAAATTGTTGTATTTAATGTTTGAACATTTTAACAGCATGGGAAAATAAATCTTTGTTGAGAGAATGCAAAATTGCTATCAACAGGTTTAAGATTAAGCTTTTAAGCTTTAAAAAAAGAATTCAACAAAATTATAATTAGGTATTTAAAAAGTAGTAATTAGTATTTTAGTCTTATAAATAGTTGTTGCAAGGTGTTGCAGGGCAGTTGTGTTCGCGAAATCCTTGTGAAAAAAATTTTAATGATTATCTTTTATCCCCAAAGTCTTATTTACTCACTTTTAATCAGTCGTGCCTTTTAACGTGATCTCCATAGAATTTTATTGCGGCGAAATGCAAAAGAAATTATTTTTAAGTCTAAAGAGTTGAGCGATTTATGAATCTTATATATATACGCGCAAACTCGATTAAGTGATTTAATCTGACAAATAAGACTGTAAAGTATTCAGCGGCGATGAGCTTTTCACGATCTTATAGTCTCAGTGAGACATTACTTTTAAGTTACTTGGAAGTGCCTCTGGTTCATTTATTTTTTTTTATTCATTGTAAAAAAAGTTTTTAAGTAGCTCAAACAATTGAATCTATGTATTAATGAATAGATTACAAGTTGCTATGCCCTTAGCTTTATCTTTGTTAATGTTAAGTTTGTAGTACAAGAATAATAAAGAGCGGAAAATAAATAAAATCTTCTGTCTTTAACAAAATACTCGTATTTTTCCACTAATTTTATTAAAAACATTTTATATATATAATATAGTAACAAATATACCTATAATACTTAAACAATCAATTCTCGTTACAAACACCATCCCACAACCAGACTTTTTTCATACTGTTTTATTTTATTAGTCAAAATAATCAACTATTTTTCTGTGCAATCCTCTTCGAAAAAGCCTGATACACACCGATGAGAGAAGATGTCGTTCCAAGTAAGCCAACCTGCCAAGTTGAAAATTTTCCTCCCCACAGAGTACCAGATGGTAGGTAACTCACTGCATAACTTAAATCTAGCATTAATCGCAGGCATACAAGCAGCTCATTATTCTGTTGACTTCTGAGTTTGGCTGGGTTAAATCTGTATTAACATTTAACAATTTTATAAAATGTCAAAAGGAAAACTTGTATTTTTAATAAAGAAATTACCTTGGATCAAGCGCAGCTTTACTGTAACTCATTTCTTGTTTTTTCAGAAGTCTATATTTTCTTAATGTTCTAAAATAGAATATAAATAAAACGTTAAATAAACAAAAATCAATTATAATAAGTTTTTGCATTGACTATTGATACAATCAGTATTCAAAATTAATAATAATACATAAAATAATAAAAGTCTAAAAAAAATAAAACTAATCTATTAAATATTAAAATTTTGAACTATTTTTTTAATGTAAAAATAAATCAAACTACTCTAAAATATAGTAAATATAGAATATTAATTTTCTATAAAATATAGTAAAAAAGAAGTATATTGATAGTATGTATACTTGATAAGTGAAAGGTACAGTGACGCTATCCAAAACCAGGTGGTAGCATTGCCCCACTTATCTATATCGATAGAAATAAGTTTATTTTCTCCTGCCCAGCAAATATGTTCTACAGGACCATAGAAAGTATCCACGGCTATTTTGATTAACTCAATAGCTCGAGTAAACCAATCTGGCTCCTATAAAGAAAAAAGCAAGTTAAAATTATTATCTTTTAAACTCTATTATCCTGCAGAAAAACTTTTTTAATTGAAACCAAATATTATGAATAATACCTTTTGCCCCCAACCGTAAGTCATGGCATGATGGACATTTGGAATATCATCTAGGAGTCTTAAAATGACTCTGGCACCGCTCATTTTACTCCCAAATCTTTTGAATTTGTCAGAGGTGTCATCGGATGATGGAAATCCTGATGCTAGTTTGGCTGCATAGGAAAGTGTTCTAAGGAACTTATCACGGCCTTCATAACTATCCAGGTAGTCAGATACCAAAGCAATATTCATTTTTGGCAATGTTTAGTATACTTGAAGAATAATAATATGGTACATATACTTTGCTGAATTGCAGAGCAGCTGTTTACTTAGCTTGTGTCTTAACAATACTTTTGAAAGTGAAAAGTCATTGAGATCATCAGCTGGAGTGCGTTATCAGTACTAGAGAGCAAAGTGCAATAATTACATTGCTAAATAATATGTAAACAATCGAGATAAATTGATTTAAAAAACAAGTTAACAGTTATTTATAAATCTCTTAAATGTATTACTAAATATACGTATAACAAATTATGGCAAGCTGCGAAAAATATGGTAATATTATTATCTACATGACTAAGTAAATTGAATAATAATTGTTTCTTTGACGTAACCTAACATATTCTACCAATTCACTAGACTGCACATCACTAAACGCACATACAGTGGCCAATGCATCCTACATACATATATAATGTGTCAGGCGTGGTTGGATCCTTTAGCTCGGGTACGGCTAGGTTCAGTTGTACACGTCAAACCGCGTAAAATAAAATAAATAAATTAAGCATATAATTTATAATATCATATAAATAAATATTTGTTTTTATTCATGGATGAAAGATTTTTTTACTTTGTAGATTATTCAAGTAATGCACTATCAGAAATCGGTTTTTTATTTATTATCAGAGCAGAAGCATTTTTGTTGGCTTTTAGTTCGGTGTGTTTGTATTTGCTCCTTGAATATTTTCAAGATTACCATCCCCATTTTACGTATTGAATAAATAAAATTTAAATTACTATCTAGATAAAGTAATAAATTTATTGGAATATAACTACATTGGTCAGTAATAAAGTACTGGAAAAATAAAAATATCCTGCGTTAATTCTCATAAAATTTATTTTTAAATTTCCAATTCTTATTTAATTTCCATAAATGCAGATAAAGAGTATTACAAACTCAGTGAATATCGTTAATATCGCTTCCTCAAATTCTTTTATATCACAAAAAACCCCCTACATCTTTCATCCAGCTATAAAATCACTCCAAACCGCCAAATCCCGCAAAACCAAACCATTCGAAAATTCAAAACGCTCAGCGCCATCTGCCGGCTTATCTACATTTCCCCGCGCGAGATCCACGCCCTAAAAACTCGCGCTCTCCAAAGCAGTCGGCTCTTCCACCACTCCGTCCTCCCAGCCACACTATCAGCTCAACGCGCAGACGCGGCCAATTCTCCGTCTCTCTCCCTCTCACATACACTTCTATAGGTGAAACGAATACACAAGCAGCTCGCTGTAGCGACCGGCTCCGGCCCCGAGCGCGCGCTGGCTGACGTCAGAATCATCGCGCGCGAGGAGGAGAGGAACGAGGACGGTGTGTTGTGCGCGCGCGCGCGCGCTCGCACTCTATATCTCCCTCTCACTCTCGCTCGCTCGCGAGTAAAAGGGGGAGAATATACTCAGATCGGCGCGCGGCTCGCCGTACACGGGGACGGCCCGCGAGTTCTCGTAGTCTGTGGAGCGAGAGAGAGAGGCTCGCTGCTGCTGGTGTGCGCTGCTATGAGCGAGAGGCGAATGCGTTGGAATTAAAGGCGCAGCGCCGGGATAGCCAAGAGAGGCAGGCTCCGTGGAGGAAAAAGAGCCGCGAGTCTGAAGTGTAGTATATATATATACATAACGTATCGGGAGTTGGCTCTTCACCTGTGTGCGCGCGCGAGAAGCCTGCATATATATTTAGGCTATGCACATGAGCCGCGCGTGCAGTGGATTCTCGCTGGACGCTCGTGTCGCGCCGAGGCAGCTCCTCCTCGTCGTCGTCGCTGCTGTTGCGGCAGCGTAGAACATAAAAGTGTTTGCGCGAGTGCGCGTAGACCAGATAAGGGCCGATACACACCGTCCGTATCGATACGCGCGCCTAACCCTCGTTTCACGGAGAAATATAGGTGTACAACACTCTCTCGCGTATATATACGAGTACGCCTGTGCGTGTCTCGCTACGTACACGCGCGCATTAGCGTATACGTGTGTACATACATACGTGCTGCAGTGTCTGTGTCTTCGTGCCTCTGTGTGTATGTATATTTTTCTCCAGCCGCGCGGCGCGCGAAGGCCAAGACGCCAAGTGTAGAGAGAGAGCGCAAGGAAGAAGCTACCGTATAAGTATATAGCTACGATAAGGCTTGCCTGCGCGCGCTCGCGACTGCCGAAGCGCTTCCAGCGATAATATCACCTCTCTCTGGTCGAGGTGCAAAGCGAGTTGGAGCACATCACACTGCTCCGCGCGGCGACAACATGCGTCCAGCCTGAGCCTCGGCGGAGAGCGACACACTCGGCCTCGCCGTCGTTTATGTGCGTAACTGCAGGCAAGAAGCGAAAGCGGAGGCCGGAAGAAGAAGAGGAAGGTAAAGGAGAAGACGAAGAGGCAGCAGCCGTGGAGGAGGACGAGAGAGAGTAGCGAGTGTTGCGAGTATAGCGGCGGTGGTGTGTACGTGGAGAGAGAGAGAGAGAGAGACAGGGAAAAGCGCCGGGACGGATATACGTGTGTACGTGTATAGGTATAAGAAACACGGAGGAGGACGAGGAGGAGAACGCAAGTGTGTGTGTTGTTCTGTGTGTACATGTGACGAGTGCGAGGAAGGTGTGCAATAATGTTCCGCTGCATCCCGATCTTCAAGGGCTGTAACAGGCAGGTCGAGTACGTCGACAAGCGGCACTGCTCGCTGCCCAACGTCCCCGACGACATACTCAGGTACTCGCGGAGCCTCGAGGAGCTCCTGTATAGTAAAATTAATACAGAAGATTATAATATACAGATTCTAATTGACAAAATTGATATTTTTCAAAAATAGTCCAAGTTAATACTTCCTCTTTTCTTTTGCTATACTTTGGCTCTTTGTGCTTTGAAGTTAGAAAGGGTAGTGCACTCTGCACTTTTGAGAGGCTGGTGTGGGTGGGGAGTCAGCGGGCACCTGGCAACTCAAACATGCCATTGATTTTGCTGGCTATTGCTTCCGTTCCTCGAGTGTTGAAATTTTGTGTTTAATTACACTGCACTGGAATGTTGCCGACTATTATTTTCATTGAGTAAACTTTGCTAAATAGCAAGATGCGGTACTTGGAAAGCATTCATCTACTCTGAAAA
>JAPYZA010000160.1:0-36730 GCA_030522685.1 Eupelmus azureus | reverse complement strand
TGTGTGTGTGAGAAAGAGAGAAAACGAAAACGAAGAGATGAGGATGAAAGAGGCCGTTTTTTTGACGGAAGTGATGGAAGCTGCGTGTATAATTCGAACGAGAAAATCGAGGTTTATGTCGAGGGTTTGATGAACGTTTGTAATGTTTTGTGATTTCCGACATGTATATTCATGATTGATATATGATATTTGTACGTCGATTTAAAATAGAAATACTTAGAATATCATATTTAATGGAATGATTTTCATAGATTTTGATTGATTTAGCTTTACTTCAATTATAAAAATATAAAATATTTTAAAATTATGTTCGTGATCATTGAATAAGAACGATTTGTATAATTGTCAGAATCGATCAATATATAACATTAATATCATATCAAATTAACGAACAGACAGACAAATTGAATCGTATTTTCATGTAATAAAGCAATATAACGAATGGTGAAAACAATAAAAAAGAAATAAAGTTTTATTGTATTACAAGATTATCTGAATAAGGCTTGAGACTTTCTAAAAACGATACAATATCAATATTCAAGTCACATATTTTTTCTGCGAAATATGTCCTGACTAACTCAACCCAATTTCATAGAGAGAGCTACTTTAACTCGAAAACACACCTGCTTTTGTATACAAGTATACATAGTACCACAAAGTAGATCGAGTAAACAAAAGAATTTCTTTAATAAAGTAATAGTAAATTATAACATTTATAATAAAATAGTCCATTAAATATTGATATTGTAAAAATTCGTTTAATTTAAAGTGAAAAAGAAAATAATGAGGCAGACGTGACAATGTATACATTATGAAAGTTTTTGGAAATCTTCCAATACGAATGCTTAAAAGACGAATTTCACGTTACACTGTTTCGAAAAAGGTCAGGCAGAATGAATTGCTAGTGAACGTATCTAATATTCTGTCAACGCTTCTCGAAGCTAATAAGGATGGATTGAGTGCAAGGCGGGAAAGTGTACAAATTCGGATACTATGATTATAATATCATTTAAATATTTTCTAAATTTATTATTCATTTTTACTTATTTCTTTTTTAAAGAAGCATTACTGATTCCAATTCAAGCATCTGTAAGATGAAATAAATCATTGATTGGATACGCCCCAAAACGCTAAATCGTTCATTAACTCGTTTGCGTCCTCTCGTCAAAGCTTCAACTGTCACTTATGATTAATCGCTAAAATCATGTAGCTACTATAAATTCGTGATAAATACGAATCTTAAATCCCCCTCCAAAAGAACAAAGTAACTTTAAGTATTCAAATAAATAGTGTTTTCTCTTGACTAATTTTACGCTAAAAAAAGGAAGTTTGAATTCCCAAACAAGTTTACCTTGAAACTTCGAAAACTTCTAACTTTCCAAATTTTTTCCAGCCTTATCGTTTCCAAATCTGAAGTTCCAATCTCTCGTGCCTTCAAATTTCCCACAACGAATCCCCAAAATAGCCACGCACAAACACAAATAATGGCCTAAATTTAAAATCAAATTGAGAAAGAGGGTTTGAGTGAGAGAGAGGGGGGGGGGGAAGCCAGGGGCAAAAAGAAAAACAAAGCCGTCGAAGGCAATCGCGTTTCGGGCGTAGAACTCGCCCGAAAAAAAAGGAGGAAACGAGACCGGGCGCCCGCGAAAGCGAGAGAAGCTGGACAATGACCCGGGCGCCTCGGTCAAGGTGAAAAGAGGCACATTGCTGACGCGGCCGGTCTTTATGTGTGTAGCCGGTGTAAGGCGAGAATCGCGCCGAGAATATTGACAATTGCTCGGGGTTTGGCAAGAAAGTGCAATGTTAATTTTGTCTGGTTTCGGGGATTTTGGTTTTATGGTTTACGGAGGTATTATTTTGGAGAAGACGCGAGCTTCCGTTTTAGAGTTTTACTTTTTGATAATTTCACTTTTTTTAGCAGTTGTATGTTATGGTAAAAAGTAACGATGGAAAATTGTAAACCTCAAAATCAGACGGTTGTGTACCGATTGATATTTCAAGTGGTTTACTTTTAATGAAAGTGTTGAACAATGTGCGGTATTGACCTCAACTCCAATTTAATAGTGCATAGTAAACTCCAAAGTTTTTTCTTGTACCTACTTCACTATTGAGCTCAAAAATATTCCCTATGAACGTAGATATATATCTACTAAAGACGCTGTCGGAGCCATATTATACATACTTTATTTTTGATGACATTAAACTAATTGTGTACTTTTCATTATTTAATGACTTGAGCACCCTAGCTATTACCTTAAAGTAGCCAACGAATTCACCAGATTTGTTGTAAAAATAATATTCGCGCCTAAAACTTGGAATCTGAAGCTAGCAATCTTTTACTAGCTAGGGTAAAATATTTCGCATTATATTACTACTTTTATCATATATTTATCGAATTTACAATTACTTTATGAGCTGAGCACCCTAGTCGTTACCATAAAGAAGAAAACAGACTTGTCAGAATAAGTGAAAGATTAATAATCACATAAAAAACCTGGAACTTCAGAGATGACCCATGTACCATATGGCTCCGACAGCCCCTTAATGTGAATAAAAGTGAAGAAGAAAATTATTATACTTTCTTCAACTGGCATAATAATAACAACTGACTTTTAGAGTAATTAGATAAGATAAAATTAGATTAATATAAGAACAAATTAGATAAAGTCCTTAACTTTAACTAAAGGTATTTCAAAATATCTTGTCTAAACACAGCAATAGATTAAAATAGATTGACTCAATACAGTCTTACAATTGTATTCCGACAATCCTTCTCTTAACAACTAAATATTTGCAAGAAATTCACTTTTACCACGCAGTAGTTAGTAACCGAGAATTTACAATGCAGGTGCTGCAAACAAGTTCAGGAAACCTTGAAAAGAAAAGAAGGAACGCCAACCGTTAAGCCCTTTCCACAAAGTAACGAATCCGCGCCTTTCTAATATTCCTCAAATATCAGCTCGATATTCCGTCAAAAAAATCCCCGCTATTCTTTCAAAATCCGCCAATAACACCATTTATAAATTCCTGCGCACATCGCGCGTAATCAGCGTAATAACAGCACGCGAAAACAAGCGCCGCCGAGAATATTACGCTTCTGAAGCTAGCCTTACAGACCGCGTATATAGGTACAAGAGAAATGGAAAACACAGAGTGGCGCATGTCGCGCGCTATGCAACGTAACGACTCGACGGACGGCGGCGACGGAGTGTAGGTCAGTGTGCTAGTAGAGGACGAGAGGCGAGAGTGTAGCGGCGCCTGCTAGTCGAGAGAATTTTAAAAGCTACCCGATCATCAGCGGCGCGCCGGCTGCTGCACCTATACGCGCGATGGCTTTTTTTTTACGATAAAAAAGGAAAAATGCGCCTTTTTTTCGCGTTTTGCATTCCCGAGCGAAGAATGACTTTGGCGAGCTGGCGCTTTTTTTTCTTTTGTCTTCTAAAGTCGATGAGATGACGGTCGGGAGCGAGGATAATTCGATGCAAAAATCGAGCAGAAAGTTGGGGCTTTGAGGATGGTTGCTTTATTCTATTGAGTATAGGAGTTTCGAGAATGTCGTATTTTGTAAAAAGTTGTGGATAGATGCTCTAAGAAAGTTGATTAAAGTTTTAACTTTGCGCTCAACTTTATCTATTCATGTGCAGTAATAATTTTATGAGATAGAAAAGAAAGAAAACTTGGAGCAGTTTTGAATAATTGGAAATATAAAATAATTTCATTCACCGGTTTCATAAATCCATCAGATAAGTTTATCGTTAATAGAAACGCAACTATGTAAATGACGTAAATGAGCTTTTGATAAGCACAAAACATAAAAAATTAAAACCTTGATACAATAACCACAGCCTATAAATACCTACAAATACCTCTAAAATAACATGAAACCAAAAACAACTACAAACCCTCACTTCAACAATCCGACAACCCAGCCATCAAAAACAAAGCCCAAGCGCAAACCTACCTGCAAAACCCGCCGCGAGTCGCGCATGACATCAAAAAGTTTATTTTGATCGACCGAGCGAGCCAGTACACGGCAATTAAAAATTCCAATCACGCCGGCGGTCCGTGCGCGAGAATCCGTCTTTCCGGTCTGTATAGAGCGGCGCAAAATGCAGGCTGCCCCGCGAGCGTGCGAAAAACTGGTTTACATGGCCCGCCGAGTTTGGCTCTTTCGCGCATTTCGCCAAGGACTTTTCGCCTCGTGCTCGCGATTCCTAATCGGTTTGGATTTCAGAGATGATTGCGAGAGTGTACATCGGCGTATGGTGTTTTTTTGATTTGTATAAAAGAGAGAAGGGAGCTGTTTTGAGGCGGATAGGGCACCCTTCGAGAATATACGAATCGAAGTGCGCATTTGTTTGCGTACTGCGTATATGCATATGAACGTTCACTTTCTCGCTGTGATTTACGCGCTCGACATGTGTTTTCTTAACGGGAAAAACCCGCGGAATATTCCAGAGTTTTCTTGTTTTCTTTGTTTCATCCGAATTGAGTTCAATTTGCAATTATTCTTTTTTTTTATTAGTGTTATAGTATTTGAGTGTAAAATTCAGAATGCGCTAGTCTTTTTAAAGGCTTTTTAAGTGGAGTTAAACTGAGATATAGTTTAAAATTTAATATAATAGTACATTATGTAACAAGAAAAAATGTCTACGTTTATCTTAGGTTAAGAGTACCACTTTATTCTCGACTTAGGATAAAAAGAAATAAGAACTAAAATGTTACTTTTGCTAGAAAAATATACTCGCTTTTCAGGTTTAAAAATTCGGATTTCACTTAAATCAGAAATAAAATCGGAATTACGATGAAAATATCTTCCACTCGAGTTCAAGAATATAAAGAAATAATTTTTCTTTCATATATGTAAAATATAAAATGTTTAAAGTAATGGTTAAAGTTGAACTACCAACCAAGTTTTTTATTTTTAGCGCACCACTGTTTATTCAGTCTCCTTTTTTCAAAAACACATGATTTTAAAATAGCAAAGATTGATTATACGCTAATGGGAAATTTATCGAAGAAATGAAGCATAAATAATGCATGCATATACATGCATAAATCAATCCTATATGGCTACAGAAGCCTTCAATCTATCCGCTGGCCTCAGGGTTACGCTACAGCGGAGGCATTTTTGTTTTTCATAAGCAATCGAATCCAAAGCTGCAGATACACGATCTGTCGGGCGTGAGCGATTTTTCAATTTCGAGCGCGTTCCCCGAAAGGCCAGGATTTCGAAGGAACTCAGGCTTTTGTCCGCGCGCGCACGCGAAGCGGCAGCCTTGGGGCCACATTCTGCGTCATCTCCAAATGATGCGGGCAGGAGCAAATGCATATGCAGTCCTGCCGCTCGGTTAGGGAATTCATGAACTTGTAAACTACTTTGATGCTCCTGGCCTCAGGGTATTTTAATGGAGAATCTTTGATGCTCTTCCGGATGCTGCTGTTTGAGTGAGGTACAGTTTTTGTTAGATGTTGTTGGGTTACTGTTTCAGTTTAATCGAGCGAGTTATTCATTGTTGTTGATAGTGGGTAATTATTTCTGTATCAATAAATGTAATTGATTGATTTTTAGAGACACTCTTGTTACACTCAGAAAAAATTTTAGTAGTATCAATGAAAGTTTACTTGATTCTATTAAAAATTAGTTCCATCAAAACTGTAGTAATAACAATAAACCTTTATTTATTAAATTAAGCCTTTCAATTAAAATAACATTTTCCCAACAGAACCAGACCAGAACAAATACATTCAACTCGTACACTGTAACCTCAATACCGGCAAAACACAAACAAAATAACAATCCCAAATCTACCAAAAAAATCCATAACACCATCACCCACAAAACACCACTCCCCACATCAACCCTTTATCCCCGAGCCGTCTCCCACGAACCGGCTCTCAAACCCATCGCTAAAGAAAGGCCCGCGCGCGCGCGGCCACCTGCACACATTATCCCACTGCAGCGCGCAAGCGAAACGATCCGCAATCGCAATTGTTGCGCGCCGGAGCGCACCTGCTTTCCTCTCCTCCGATCGCTTCGACAGAAGAGAAAAAAAAGCCGTATGCACGTATCTGGAGAGGTCGACCTTTGCGCCGTGCGCCGAACCCAGCACGCTCGCAACGTTCGACTTACGTTCCTGCAGCGCGCCTATACAGCATCTCTCTGCGCTCATAGGCGCACGCTTGCCTTTCGCATGCTAACGGCGCGCAATCGCTTGCGCAACTCTAGTCTCGGAGATCTTTTGCCTTTTCTCCCCGCCTCTCGCTTTTGTTTTCTAGCGCTTTCTTCGGCCTGATTTTTCTTGATGTAGGATTTTTCGTCTGGATATGAGGTGGTTTGGGGAGGCGATTGGATTTTTCGAGGGCTTTGGGAGCGATTTTTACCGCTTTTTTTTAGAAAGCACGTGGATCTTTGGGTTACGAGCTGTGACGACGCCGAGTGAATGAGACGGGTACGGTGGGTTTGAGTAATTTATTCGAAATCAAAGATGATCCGAGTTTTTGATGCTGAAACGAAATTTCTTCAAAGCTTTACAAAACCCATCAAAATTTTCGGGCTGCGGGCATGTTGAGGCGAAATTAGAATATTTCTAAACTTGATTTATTATTACTTTTCTAATGTTGAAATAAGCTGCTTATTATAGTTTCAAAAGAAGCTGTCGATTTCGTATGCGTGCGGACTATGCGAATCAAAATTCAGGTTTACGATGAAATTATCCTTAAGGCTGGCACGTTTAACATCTGGTGTACTTTCCTTTTTTCACGCATAATCGACATCTGCAAAAATCTCTATTATCTCCTATAATGCTTACATAAAACATTAATGGGAATACATCAATTTTCACAATTTCAATGTATTAAAATTTATTGGGACTTAGCTTCCTCAAGTTTAATTTATCTATTTTTAAAAGAAATATATTTTTAATGAAATGTTAAAATATTATCAAATAAAATTAACGACAGAGAAAAATAACGTAATTTAAAGTCTATTTTGCGGAACTAATCACTCTCGCCCCACCAGGCAGAAAATTCTTTGTTTCATCCTGAAGATTTTTAAAGAAAATTAAAATATGAATATTTTACTAACTGATTTATCTGCGCAAAAAATTTATCAAAAATACAGAAAAGAATTGTTTCTGTACTAATAATATCAGATAAAAAATATTATGTTAATATTCTTACAATATTGTAATACAATATTGTAATTAATATTCTTACAATATTGTAAGAATATTGTGTTAATATTCTCTCAATATTGTAAGAATATTGCATTAATATTCAACATAATATATATTTTCATGATATAAAAATTTAGTAAATAAAAATTACTTTATGGATTAAAACTTACATTTTGAACTTTTATAAACAATAAAATATAGGTTTTAAACTTTTTATTTCCAGATTAAGCACTTTTGAGCTTAGAGTGTATAAAAAAACAAACTTGTTTTAGTTTAAGAAGCAGAACAAGTATTGCATCTGAATTGTCTTTATACTAGGTGGAACTTATTCACAATTATCACACTAATTAATCAAAATTCACGCATGCATAATACATCAACGTAAAAAATTAATTACCAAACTCTTACATCAAACACAATTAAAGAAAAAAACCAATTCAACATTCCTATTAACGCAGCATAAATAACAACAACCAAACAATCCGTAATCCTCTCTCGCATTTCTTATTTTGACAGCCACTTAAACACCAAGCCAAATATAACTTCTCGAATTCATTATCCGCGCCTTTAATCCTCGTGACACTTATTGCACTCTCCCGCCTTACAATGCTGCATTATACGCTCGCAACGTCCACGAAACCAGAATCCTCCTCCCCCCTCCTCCAAAAGCCTCTTTCTCTCTCTTGCATTTTGAAACAACCGAAAAAAATATATTTTTCTTCCAACCTCTCTCTCGATTTCGGTGTTTCGTCAGTCGCTCATAATCGGCCCGCTCGCAATTGCGCCGTGAAAAAGAAATGCACGTGCACAAGCGGCGAACATCGCCCGCAGCGAACTCCGAACTCGCTTTCGTCACGAGAGCCGAGTTTCGTTCGCGAGAGACGAGCGGAATGGCACTCGAGAGATTTTCGAGCTGCGTGCTTGAGGAATGTTGTGCTTAATGGTGATATGAGTGGTTGTTAATTAATGAGGGTATTTATACGCTGTGTGTGTGTGGAGATTTATTTGATTGGATGTGTATCTGCGGGTTGTAGTTTAAGGTGGTTTAGAGTGACGGGGTAATGTGTAATTGAATGTTTGATGGTGAGTTTAATAAATTAGGAGATGTTATGAGTTTTAATCAAAAATGAAATGCAGGTCTAGTAAAATTTATTGATATATCGGGGGCTTTTCGTAAAAACTGATTAAGTCCATTTTATGTTGATAATCATGTTTATACCGTTTTTGAACTTCATAGAAACATCAGAAAGGTGATTTTTAAATAGAGATATCACACGTTACTAAGTTACTAAGCCCATTTTTAGATTATCAGTTTTAGAATATGTTCACTGTGATCTAAGTGAATACAGTATTAATTGCCATTATGTTTTAATTTAACTTGTTTTCTTCTCTAGTGGTTGTAAGTTTCAATATAGATTCTTTGATTTTATGAGTTACTATGGAAATTGTACGTTATCTTAATAAACCACAAAGTCAATGCAACAGTTATACAAATAGACATAAACAATAGGCATACACAGGAATCAAATAATAAAAAGATTATTATAAAGTATGCTTTCACAAATTACTAATTTTTCGTAATAATAGTTACTTTTTTATATTCCAAAGGTATAGTCTTTACTATGTTAATAGTTACAGCCTAAGTGAATTAGCATGTTAAATTTGATATTGTTTCCTCTAATTTCAAACACACGTTTCAATAATTCTATTTTAATTTCTCGTAAACACGAAAAGTGAACTCATTTAGTTTTTATCAGAATTTTATGTATACATGTTAAGCTATTTAAAGATTATTACTGAAGTGTGCCTTGTTTCTAGACCTTGACTATTTGATCCAAGATTTGACAAGATTGAATGAATTAGATTTGTCGGAGATACAAAACTTAAACTAAAATTCGTAAAATAATATTTATCAAATATTTTAATTCCAAATTAACGGAAATTCCAGTGGGACGATAATGATAATGGTTGGAATATTTTACGACAGAATTTCATTATTTGAAAAATAATACTTTCTAAATTTCATTGAAGAAATTTTTCAGATTTATTACAATACGAAGCCAATTTATAAATCACTACACATTCAATTCGCAGTTTATATTGTCACATGCGGTTTTTTTCATCACATACATAATATCTCGTAACCATTAATCAACTATTGTATCCAATAATTTATTAGCACTGCTAGCAACATTTCTTTATACCACAGTGACATTCTCATTTCAAACTAGGAACTACACCTTTCGTTACTTCTTTAAAAACTGTTTTGACACCCCTTTCCATTCACACAAAACGCTATCATTTCATCAAACAATTTCCTACAAACGCGATAAATTTCAAAGACAATCCTTACTACCTTCAAGCCATTCTACATTCGCATCCCAACAGATCACCTCATTCCACCAACGATTTACAGCCCGACCCAAGTTCACCTCTCCTGCACCCATTTCAGAACCAATTACAAGAAAGTCTCTCTTTCCTCTCTCCCAAGTTTAAAAAAAACCGAAAGAGCCGACCAATCCCCCAACCAATCACCAAAGCTCAAAGACAATCATCAAAGAAAGCCGAGCTTACAGCAGCGCGCCCTAATCGCCGCTTTCCTCCAACCAGATAATGGAAAAAGCAATTAGCCAACGTAACACCTGGCGCTCGCTCACCGGCCAACGTATCACCTACGTCGCCTCTTATATCCTACCAACCTTCGAGAGCACATAGAAAAATCAGCCGTATATATTGGCGGCGCTCTAACCGAGCAGCATTCAGTTGTCAGAGGGCAGCAGCGCACGGAAGCGCGGGTGAAAGTAAATACACGCCAGAAAACAGACGGGTCCGCCGAGCGCTCCGACTTATACGGGGGGACTTAGCCGGGGCCCGCGCGGAGAGCCGGAGGAGGAAGGAGTAGGCCGAGGAGTGGTGGTGCGCATATAGAGGGGTCGAGAGGGCGCGGCTTGTTTCAGACGCTTACGGTCCGCACAACGACGACGACCATGTCTCCCAAGTTTCTCTACCTGGGGACCATCTGCCTGCTGCTGCTCGCCGGTGAGTGCGCTTATTACTTTGTTTTTTTTGCTTGTCTTTGACAGCGAGAGTGTGGGAGTACTGGGAGGATGTTGAATTGGCAGAGGTGCCGCTTTTTTTTAAGGCGGTGATTTATGAAGTGTTTTGACTTTTTTTTGTTAGTTTTAGGTCGTTTAAGAGGTTGAGATAGTTGGGATTGTTAGAGCATTCGGTTGGTAGTTTTTATTGTAGCTTTGTGTGTTAACGATTGTAATGAGACAGTTTTTTTCTATAATTAACGGTTTGACGTTTGTTTTTATTTGAATTTAATTGGCTGATGATTGTTAATTGTAAGCGTGATTTTGTAGTGCTGAAAAAGTGTGCGTTAGACGTTTACCGTTGACCTATTCTCGACGTACCATGTGATTGTGCAATTACCTCTGTTTATGAAGGTTCAACTTCAAAGTGTCGAGCCCATTCGTTGCAACACAGCTTCATGATTTAAATCGCTCTTAAACAATAATTTAAATGATTTTACACGTTTATAATAATCGAATTAAATTAATACCCATCCAGTTGATTAACTTTCTAATTGTCATCAATTTACTTTGAAAATTAAAATCTAACATTATTACAAACAGACTATTCCATTGTTACATTATACTTCATCGAACACCAAACGCTCTTTACATAACGATCGCTCTCATCCCCAACGCGACTCGCAACCTTTTAACCGTCAAAATTACTCTTTCGAAAGACGCCTGCAATAATTCACCTCTAATCGCCATAAATACATAATAACCAATTTCAAAATTGCCGAAAACTTTTACGAAAAGCCGAAGAGCCGAGCGAGGATTATGCAAATCGGCCATCTCCCGCGCGCCCGTCCCGGATTGCTCAACTTTAAAACCGGTATTAATTAGCAGGTGTCGAACCTCCTTAAAGACGCCGGCGTGTCCTATAAAAAAAAAGCATCCTCTTAAGCAACGCCGATTCAAATTCATATATTCAATTTCGCACGCGGCGACTACACCCAGCCGAAAGCCAAACGCGAGAGAGAAAAAAAGAAAGAAGCTCGGGGATGCGACTCTCAGATCTCGGCGAAGTGGAAAGCGGCATGTGTACACGCAGCAGCAGCTGCTGCATGTATCGCTTTCCCTCGACGCCAGCCCGACTCCTGACACCTTACGCCTCGCGCGCGCGCAGCGACTTTCTACTTCGAGCCGAGTTCGCTGACCCCCACCTTTTGTCCGCGTCTTTTATGTCGCGTTCGCGCTGCAGCGCCTGGAAAAGCTTTTTTTTGCGCGCGCCCACGAGCTTTTACATACATACGTATGCGCTTGCGAAACGAGCTGCGCAGAAGGTTGCGAGCGTATCGGTTCTCCGGGATTTTTTTTTTTTCTTTTTTTGCGCGCGATGTGAGTCGAGAGAGAAACCAGTGTGCGCTCGAGCGGTACAGGGTCGAAATGTTGTTTGTTTCGGCGGGGCTGGATGTGCAGCTGTGAGTCAGGGCTTATTTATCGAGCCTTGAAACGCCGGCGTTTAATGAGATGTCGCTTTTCGTTAATTGGCGTTAAACTTTTACGGGGAAACGACGATGACGTTGTTTGCATATAAATTGAGTTTCGAGTTTCGGCGAGAGTAAGAGTCTTTGCCTTTTTTTTGCGCTTTATTTCCAGTGACGCGCGGGGGTATTAATTTCGTGTTATGCGGATCGAGAGTTGATTTGCTAGTTCGAGCTGGTTGAAAGTAAAATGTTACTTTTCTCGATAATTTCCTGCCGAATAGTATAGGTTTCTGGTTTTTCATTACTACGCTAATAGAATTTCTTTGAAAAAGTGTTTAAATTATTGAATCAAATTGAAAATTCAGGAAGTTGTGCCGCTTCGAAGATAATAGCAGCATGACGTCACAGCTCTAAACTGCATAATTCTATGACGTAATGCTAAAACCTTTCTTTAAAAAAAAAAGCAAAACAAAGAGAATTAGTCTTTATTAAAATTGGATAAACAATTACATAATTTTTAGAAAACAATTATTAACTGTGAAGTTTGGGGAATTATTTTCACGCTTAACTGTAATAGAATACGTCATAAAGTGTTGCTAAAATCATTAATAATGCTACTGTGAATTTCATTTTTGCCCGTCATGTATTGATTATTAAGAATAAATAACTCTTTCAAAAAATTATACTAATTTCTATTATAAAAACAAGAAAATTCTGTTGTTGAATGTCATGTATGTTGTTAAAACTTTTCTATGATCTACTTTGGTCGAAATAAGATCAGTACTTCGGTATTTTACTGAATTTGCCTAAGAACTCGAGTTATGGACAAGATACTTATACCTTGATAAAAATAATTTATATAAACTTAAAAAATTCAGTTTACAATTAAACAAAAGAAAAAAACCTTTTATATGATTTTTTGTCGAAATACATGACACACGCACCAAGTGCTCTGCTTAAAAGATCTAAGATTACCCAGTTATTTAAATTACACATATTAAACATAAGAATACAAATAATATAATTAAAAAAATGTATTGCAGCTTCGGCGAGGGCACAGGACGATGATGGAGATGGCGGAATTGACGCGAACGCCGAGGAGCTGTGCCAGGATAGGCCTGGCGATGAGTACTTTAGGCTCAGCACGGAAGGAGACTGCCGCGATGTTGTGAGGTAAACATTGACAATACGTAATTGATTTTACGATGTATATAGAATCGCTGTGTTTACTTAAAAGATTGCAAAATTAGCTAAAGTTGATTTTACGCGGTGTCGAAATAGCTGCATGTTTTCTAATTTATTATCGTACGAAATAAATTATAAATAATTGATTAATTCCAATTTCAGAAGTGAAAAGTCTTCTGAATTTTTATTCAAGTAGAACTTCTGTACTGAATAAATAGGCAATAAATATCTTTAGCTTTTCTAACGTTACAAGTCAGTCAGCAGGTCAATAAGAAAGAAAGTAAACCTCGCGTTGATTTCACTTTTATGTATCAGTCATTTGTAACTGTGATTTTGACTGTAGGGGAAAAGAAAGTCTTTCAGCTGAGATCAATGAATAATTGAACATACATTAATTAAGCGGTCGAATTTAATTTTCAAACAATGTAGCAAAATAATTGAATATCCGAAAGAGCGAGAGAACGCAATCAATCTTCCGTGAACTAACAAGAAAAAGTAAATATATTATAAAAGAAAGTTTGCATTAACGGCGAATTTCACTTCGACTCGTTAGCATCAAAATGACTTTTTTCTCGATGCATTAAAAATTTCATAACCACCCCACCCGCCTCTACAAACAAGTTTCAAAAAGACCTCTAAATACTACATCCAAACTAAAAAAAGAAAACCATTAACCTAATTAAACCACAATCAAACCATATAACGCAACACTCTAATACCTGCACCAACCAACACCCAATCCTCCTTCCAATCACCGAAACACCATCAAAATCCTCTCTCAATCATCAATCACCTCCGCCCCCACAACCAAAAGTTATAAATCAAACAAAGAACCGCAGCTCGTCCCTCCGCGCCTTAAAAAGAAAAAAAAACCCGAAGCCAGCAACGATGAAAATCAGCCGATAACCGAGTATTAATACGATAGAGAAGCGAAAAATGACTTTCGTTTCTCGGCTGGCGAACCGCGAACGGGTTTTCGGTTTCTCTGCGCGCAAGTGGGATGGAGAAAGGATCGGCTCGCTGCGTCACTCTCCGCGAGCGCACGAAATAGCCTCGCGCGCGGGCATTTATGTATATATACGCGCGCGGGTTTTATAAAACACGAGCATAACCGCGCGCCGAAGCGAGCGGCTCTCCCGGTAAAAGTTACATTTGCGGCCGTTACGCTGGCGTCTATTGTTCGGCGAAATCGAATTTTCGTGGCTTTCAGTTGTTACATTGCGCCGGAGGTTGATTTCGGCTCGTCCGTGGCTTCTTTTAATCGATGCGCGATTGGTTGGATAACGGAAGTGTTTGCGGTATGATTGATTTTATTCATTGGGTAGTTTTGTTATTAGAACGGTTTTGCCATTGATTATTTCTCTTATTCAAATTGAGGCAAAGTTTTCCTCATTAGCATCGTTAAAGCCTTTAAAAAAGCTCAATAATTTCTCCGGATTAGGCACCAATAACAATAAAGATAAAGGAGCGCGAGGTAAAAACACGCCAATCGCCGGCGCCTTTCAAATGTAAATTCGGGCTGCGAGAGGTGCACGCACAAAGCGGCTCCGTCCACGCACACGCAGCTACTCAGGCGCGCTCACGAAAAGTCATTTTCGGACTTGGTCGCGATAATTTCTTAATCTAATTCGTAAATCAAAAGTCGCTAATGGCCGCGGAGAAATTTTCAAGAAATCGACTAATTTATTGCTCGGCCCGGCCAAGCGGCTACATTAACGAGGATAAGATGCCATTTTAAAAGTCGCGCGCCCGCTTAATCCTGAAGTTATATTGTGCTCGACTCCGCGGCTGGAATTCCAGAGTCGGATAAAGCAAAGTTTCTCGCCGGAGAAAGAAAAGAACGACGGCGCCGAAGTGGGCATGTTAATTAAATCGTTCCTTCTTTTTTCGGCTTTCGGAGGAAACTTGACTTGCTCGAAACTCGGCTCGGAGAAGTTGAGAGAGCAAAAGTTCATTAACCGCGGGGGAAAAAGGAGGATGAGGTAGGCGTGCGCGCGCGTCGAAGTGACATATGCCCGCGCGTACTTGGAAATTCTAGGAGCGGAAATCGCGTGCGGTATATAAGTAACGGAAAAGATGCGCTCTGCATAATTTAATCGTCGAACGTGAGTCTGATGCGCTTGGTAGCTAGGTAAAGTTGGGCTAGTGTGTTTTAGACGGTTTAAGAGGATGGGGATTGTAGTTGTGTTGCTCGTACGTTCTTTGAGACATTTGAAGAACTTTCTTTTCTGATAGTTTAATAGTGTTAAGTTTGAAACTTGAGTGTCGTTATTTATGTATTATTTTGCCGTGTGGAAATGTCACGTTGTTTTTTACTGTTATGTAAAAAGTAGCTGATGCGACCGTTTGGTATTGTTGGAAGAAGTACGTTGAGGCCAGAATTTTAATTCAAATAGCTGCTTATATTATCATCGCAAACATCTATAATTACGTAACCAGTTTGATGAAAATTTAAATTATTGAAATAACATGAAACATTGATATATATGAAAGACCAAACTGACTGTCCATTAATTAATAACAAATAGAGAATACTCCATACTCTCTCAGCATACTTCCAAAACAACAATATCCAAAGACCATCCCCAAAAAAAGAGACAAACCAAATCAAAAACCAGGAAACCCAAAAAGCTAAAACAAAGCTAGGTCCAGAATCACTAGAACCCATGTGCGTTTAGGTGCGACAAAGCTACCGAGATCGGCGTGACGAGGCTTGCCACGGTCAAGTGTCCGACCGGCCTAGCCTTCGACATCGAGCGCCAGACCTGCGACTGGAAGACCAACGTCAAAAACTGCGAGCAGCTCGAGAGTAAGACTAAATACCTATAGCCACCAGAGCTGAGCTGAGGAGACACTTCCGAGAGGAAATTTTTAGCTTTTATAGAAAAAAAAAAATTGTGCTTTCTTTTTTTGTTCGATTTGAGCGACGTGAGTTACGCTGTTCTGAGTGTACATTGATAAACACGGCCGTTGCCTATTCTGCCCCTCAGGTGCACAAGGTCCGGACTGAAGCAAATCACGTGCCCCGGCGGATTGGCCTTTGATTTGGACAAACAGACCTGCGACTGGAAGGGCAAGGTCACCAACTGTGACAAGCTCGAGAGTAAGTGACGCACGAAGGGTGAACGCAACGAAATTGATAATGAGATAAAGCGAGAAAACTTTGTTTTTTTTTCAAGTTTTTCTCGGGAACGACGAAAGTATACAAACGGGAGCGGCCGGGATCGATCTGACCTCGTGAGCGATCTTTGCCGTCGCTCGTGACGCTCATGAGCACCTTGGCTTTTCTTTGTTTCTGCGTGGTCAAGTTTTTTTTTAAGGGGGGTGTTAAGTTTGATGATTTTTGTGGACGGCTTCTTGGTTTATGGTCGAGGATTGAGGTTACTAGCAAGTAGAGCGTTTGTCGATACAGTTTGGAATTTCACTTCGTTGTTTCAAGTAGATCAGTTTTTGTAAGGAGTACCTGGTATTGGAATATATAATCTGACTTTATTAAACAAATTATAGTGCTTCAAACAGTAAAAAGTCTTACCAAATTTTTTAATTAATTCATACAATGGAACATAAAAGAAACGGCATTTATTAAATTTAACTATGCTAAATAAAACGGTACATTTTTTAAAAATTTTCAACTTTAAAACAATAATTATTTTATAGTTGAAATATGTGTAAAAATCGAGAACAAAGAGTTATTTAAGCAACACAGATTCGCAGAAACAAAGAAGCCAAGAGAATTGAGCGAACGAGAGAAGTGAAAGATCGTGAAGGGAATTGAGACCCGGTCGTACGTAGACTCGCGCCGTAGCACGCAAATCGACGACTAACCTTCATCAGTTCATCCTGGCTATATACCATCTCGGAGAAAAGCAAAATTACAATCCTCTGTTTCAACATTGCGGAACTGCTTGAAAAACGCTCATTTACATTTTTTTAAAATCCTACTAAAAATTGCAATGTCATTGCAATATTGCGTAAGCATTGCTGCATACATAATTCTTGTTTTATTTTATTATACTTGCATTGATTAAAAAGAGTATTGAATTCAAAGTTTTTCAAGGATTGCTAATTTCAGCTTTTCTCGCAAGAAGTCTTTTACTTCATAGTCTGCTTTTTCCACTTTTCATGCTTCAAACTCGCACGATATCTAACTGTACTGCCGCTTTCCTGCCTCTTGTGTGATTAAAAAACAGCCGTAGACTAACACCGAGCTCTTGACTGCTCCAGTTTGTTTCTAGTTCATTACTTTTTATTTTAAATTTTCGATTCTCGATCTGTCAATATATATGTATTTTTTTATTTCCTTTACTCCATTTTACTTTTTTGTTTACTGCCACTTCACTTTTTACTCTAGTAAAAAAAAGAGAAAAAAACAAAAACTTGAAGCATATCTGTCCATCTGTACACGTACAATATAAAATAAATATCGCGTAGGCGCGAAAGATACAAAGAACCAAGGTCCCTCGAAGAAAAGACAGCCGATCATACCTTCTCAAAGAGACAAGAACGAAAGTGAAATGAGAGAAAGAGAGAGAGAGAGAGAACAGCGCGCAGATGAAAATGAGAACGGCGCGACTCTCGGGTATATTTACGATCGTTTTCGTTTTCTTGGCGGCGCGTATATGGCTCTCTCGGATCTCTCTCTCCATCCGGTTCGCGCTGCTCTCTTTTATGGGCCGCTCGGCCGCGCAGCCCGTTACGGGAAAAGTTTCTTTCCCAGCGCGTTTTATACTTTCCCTCCACACCCTCCGAACGAGGTGTCTTTTCGGATCGAAGCGCCGATTTCCAGGAAAGTTGACGGATCGCGCGTTGAGAAAGATTAATGAGGGATTACGATGGATTTTTTCCGGGAGTTTTTTGGGAATAGAATTTACTTTGGGATCATTGAAATTCTGGGTGAATTTGAGACTTTAACGTGGAGAATAGAGGTGAAATAACTTTTTGGAATTGTTGATCATTACTTTATTTGATTTTTTTTTAATAATAAATTTAAGAGGGAACGCCTAATAATAAATACTGTTTAAAAGTATAATCATTTTTTAACATACAGTGGCAATCATTTTCATAGATTTTTCATTCATGTATTTTATTTCATTAAAGTTTATTTTATTTTTATTTTGGCAAAAAAGAAAGTTTTAAATTGCTGAAAAAGTAAAAGTTATGATAATATTGTTTAAGTATTATTGGCAAGCATTTTTCTTGCACGTTTTATTCAAGTTATGTAAATGAAATTTACAGAAGGTTAATTGTAAAATTTTAGTTATTAAAATAAAAGCTTAATACAGTTGAAAATAAAATCAATATAAAAAAATTCTCAAAGATAGCATTCAAAAATTTGAATTTTTTTATGAAAATGTTTGCATAAAATATTAATTTCTTACTACCTTCATTTAAATCAAAGACTACTTAAATGCCTTGTTGATTTCTAATTTTTATACTTTACTTTCACAATCATTACTTTATCTTTCAAAGTATTTACTTTTTACAAACATACAGCTTATATTTACCATTTAAATGTTTTAATATATTTTACATTATGTGTGTTCTCATTTAACGTTTCGTCTTTTTCTCACCTGAACCTTCTGTTTCTCTATACACTTTACAATCTCTGTCCCGATAACTTCACATGTCTCTCTTTTGTGTCATCGATTCGAACGCAATAAGTGCTGAACAAGTATTGTATACTTTGATGCAAGATAAAGCAATTTATTGCTGCTGTTGCGTTCGATAGAATAAAAAAAAAAACAAAACGTGCGCGCGTGCGTCGACGATGAGAAAAGTACCCGAAAAAATAAAAGATTCCTTCAAGCGTCACGATACTTTTATACTGTTGAAATGATAATAATAGCATTTATGCTAATTATCTGATGATAAATGGAAATAATATATATTTTTTAATTAAATTTTTATGACTGTAACTTCAAAATTTCTACGATACGTACGTAACTGATTCTTTGAAAAATTCTGACACTACATACCAAACACAAGGACGATCGAGGTTACGAAATTCTATAATGTGATTTTTGTGCACACTGGGGAGGAGCTACTTTAGAATGATTGGCCTTTTTATTTATTTATATTTCGATTTACGAATCGAAATGTACAAAGTAATTTGTAAATATATTTTTTAATAGACTGAGTGAACTTGTTTTCGAGTAAACGCTTCATCACAGAGAGAATTTTTTGTGCTTTGTAAATTGCAATAGATATAGACTTATCACTTGCTATTATGACTGAAACAACAATGACAATAATTCAGATAAAAGCTAAATTGTTAAAAATTTATTATTGAAAGTTTGTGTTTATTTTGTGTTAATCTTTAATATAATAATAATAATTTTTATATTTATTTTGTTATTAATATATTAAATAATTAAAAAATAGTATCTTATCCTGAATAGTAATGTATAATTAGTTAATAATGTAACTTTGTTGAATAACGTTTTTTAATTATTCGTATTGATGTTTGGTCGAATTATTACAGTGATGTTACAGTGTTAGATTAAATGTGCTTATATTTACATACACATTAAATTGGTTAGATATTCCTAGTAAATATTGATTAATCAGCACGATCTTTTATTTCAGTTTAAACATTTATTTTAAACTTCAAAAGTATACCAATATTTTACAATATAATTAGTAGTTCAATAGTAAACGAATTTTCTTTTGAATTTGATTTATAACTGTTAAAGTGAAAATAAGAAATAAAAGAAATGCTAAATATTCTCTCAGTGAATGCCTTCAGATAAATATATTTATTATTGACATTATTTTTATTATAAATATGAATTTCACATTTTATTAATTATTTATGAGATCAGTCCATTTTTACAATATGATTAAATAATTATTGTAACCGCATAAATCTTTAATATTCTTATTTATCATAATGTCAATGACTGGTACATTTACCTCTGCAGAGCTAAGGAGCTATTCACAGACACTTATATAACGTGTCATTTGATTCTCGATTACCAGCGAGCTCGGTTATGTACATTTCTTCGTACTATTGCAATCCAGTCTTGAGTAGCGTTATTTTTATCAATCAAGAAGAAAATGATTCTCCCATTTGAAAATTACAAGAAAAAAATACATTACTCAATTAACTCTTGCAATATTCTAAGACTGGGTTCAACGTCCTCAAAGAAAAAAAAAGAACGACGCACGACAGAGTGAAACGCTTCTTAGAAGACAAAACAAAAATAGAACATTTTAGCCATTGTCGATTGTTTCGCTCTGTCGGCAAGTGTCTCTCTCGGCAAGCTGTAACCTGGCCTTTGCCGCGAGCAGCTCGTGTAATTAATAATCATTACAGAGCCACGTAAGGTCCTGCCCATCCTCAAGACCGACGAGCCCGTCTGTCCCGAAGGCAAGCTGTCCTGCGGTAATGGCGAGTGCGTCGACAAGGAGCTGTTCTGTAACGGCAAGCCCGATTGCAAGGACGAGTCCGACGAGAATGCCTGCAGTAAGTATTATTGTTTTGAAGGGAGTCGTTTTCAATTAGTGAGGATGTATTAAGAAGTTATTTTTTAAGTTTGAGGCTCGAATGGTTTGAAAATTATTAATCGTATTTTCAGACGATCTAAGCATACTTGTATGCGTGTAAGTAGATTCATACCAAGTTTGTTAAGACGCCGGCTTACTACACTCGATATAAATCTACTTACGCGTACGTACGGCTTCCTGAAAGCCATGCGCTTTCTTGAAACAAGAATAACCTACGCGAAATTTTCTATACTATCAAGGAAAATTAGTTACTTTTTGAAGAGAAAAATGAATTTCAAGAAACATTCCACACCTCGCTTAATAAATAACACCTCTTAGTAGATAAAAACCGACTAGGTCAGACAGCAATTCATCATCTCCACATTGTCTTCTAAACAACAAAACACCTAGTACATTATCAGAAACGAGTCCTAAAACAGTACTCACCAATAAAAAACAAAAACCAAAAAAACAAACTCTCCCTTCCTTCCCACAGCCGTCGAAACCGACCCGAACCGCGCGCCCGACTGCGACCCGACCCAGTGCGCCCTGCCCGAGTGCCACTGCTCAGCCGACGGCACCCGCATCCCCGGGGGCCTCGAGCCCCAGCAGGTGCCCCAGATGATCATGATCACGTTCAACGGGGCCGTCAACATCGACAACATCGACCTCTACGACGAGGTCTTCAACGGCCACCGCATGAACCCCAACGGCTGCCAGATCCGGGGTACCTTCTTCGTCTCCCACAAGTACACCAACTACTCGGCGGTCCAGGACCTGCACAGGCGCGGCCATGAAATCGCCGTCTTCTCGCTGACTCACAAGGACGACCCGCAGTACTGGACCTTAGGTTGGTTTATATTTCACTTTAATACTGAGAATGTCGATTTATCTTCGTCTCGTTAAAACGTGGAATTTTGTCTATTAAAGGTTCGTACGACGACTGGCTCGCTGAGATGGCCGGTGCCCGTCTGATCATCGAGCGCTTCGCCAACATCACCGACAGCTCCATCGTCGGAGTCCGCGCTCCATACCTGCGCGTCGGCGGTAACAAACAGTTCGAAATGATGGCTGATCAGTTCTTCAACTACGACGCTTCCATCACTGCTTCCCTCGGCCGCGTGCCCATCTGGCCCTACACTCTCTACTTCCGTATGCCCCACAAGTGCAACGGCAACGCCGGCAACTGTCCGTCAAGGTTGGTATTTCTTTTGTTCTTAGTTGTTCTTGGTAATTCAAAGTTGTCAGTTGCATTTTCGTGACATTTTTAGAATGTTATTTTATAACGTCCGAGATTGTATAGAGAACTGCCTGCTTTGGCTAAGCAGAGTAGACTGTAATTTCAAACTCGTCGCAGTCGTCTGATTGCATTAATTTCGTACTACTTCTACAGTCCCGCCAAATAAAAATCCCAAATCTCTATTCCTCGCAGATCTCACCCAGTCTGGGAAATCGTAATGAACGAGCTCGACCGTCGTGACGACCCGACCTTCGACGAGTCCCTGCCCGGTTGCCACATGGTCGACTCCTGCTCCAACATCCAGACCGGCGAGCAGTTCGGCAGGCTGCTCAGGCACAACTTCAACCGCCATCTCAACACCAACCGCGCGCCCCTCGGCCTCCACTTCCACGCCTCCTGGCTCAAGAGCAAGAAGGAGTTCAAGGAAGAGCTCATCAAGTTCATCGAGGAGATGCTCCTGCGTACCGACACCTACTTCGTCACCATGGTTCAGGTGAGTCTAGCTTTTCGAAATCCTCGCGTTTTCCAAACTACAGCTCGAGAATCGTCTTGTTAAGCGAAAATTTTCCCGGCATTCCACAGGTGCTCAAGTGGATGCAGGAGCCCGTCGAAATCCCCGGACTTCGGGACTTTGACGCTTGGAAAGAGAAGTGCGACGAGAAAGGACAGCCCTACTGCTCCCTGCCCAACGCCTGCCCGCTGACCACCCGCGAGCTGCCCGGCGAGACACTCCGCCTCTTCACCTGCATGGAGTGCCCCAACAACTACCCCTGGCTGCTCGACCCCACCGGCGACGGCTTCTCCGTCAAGAAGTGAAAAGCCCGATGAATTCGAGAAAGCGCAGACGCTTGCGTTAACGTAATAGTGCACGACAACATCGGGGGGTTTGCTGCGCGCGCGCGTCCGCTTCGCTTTTGTTTTAGTACTCTGGGGCTTCCGATCGAAGTGGACGTTGTAGAGTTTTGAAAAATTTCGCGAGATAGTGGGTTTTTTACGTTGTTAATGCTGCTTTCTTTTTTTTTATGATGATGAAAAGAATTTGATTTTTTTACGTTTTGTCGAATTCATTTTTAAGCGAATTCTGATGCGGAGATCGTCTTAGAGCCAATTTTATTGAATGGATAGGAAAATTTATTATAAAGTTCAATGATCCGTCGAGATTGTGAAAATAGATGCCTTATTTTGAAAGTTTTGTTTTTAGTCGAAGAATTGCAAAGAATTATGTTTGACGTTGCGTAACAACCCTGTAAGAAGACATAAAACCGGCTACTCACGATTTTCGACGAGATTTCTTAACAAAAAGTGATCGTCGAACGCGCGAGAAAGCTTCATATGACTGTTAAGCGTACTATTGAGATTAAAAGTTAATACTCAATGAGCGATTAAAAAGACGACAATTGTAAGAACGTTTGTTTTTGCAGTAAATTTTTTTTTGCATCAGCAGACCTTTTTATATAAATTTATATTGATTTTTTTTTTATATATATTTTTTTACGTTTACATATATTTTTGTATAAGCTGTAAAATTTACTGCAAATAGATTTTTACCTTCCGTTAATATTACATTTAATAAAGGTAGTTTTAATTTTCGACGTTTAATTAAGCGCTTAGTTTTGTAGGCTAATATACTTTGTGTGAATACAAATGAATGAATGGATATATACATTATTATTGTGATTTTTCACGTCGTATAATTATACGAATTTTTAAAACTTAAAACAGAGTTAAAATAAATAAAAACATATTTATTTTACACTATTATGAAACGTTTTATTTATTTATCCCTATACAAAACTTTTCAGATCTTAAATATTATATATGAATTTATAAATAATATAAAGTTAAAAATTAATTATTTCAAATAAAATAAATATTATAAATACACGCTTACAGAAAAATTACAAAGTCACCTCAGCATAAACAAATTGATCATAATAATTTTAACGAATAATAGTTATTTACGATATAAGTGCGGTGAAGTGATTTTGACTTCATGTGGACGTTTACTTCGCGAGGGTGGAAAGTACACGCGGTTAAAATCACTTTATCGTCCATATATCGTACAAAATATTTTGCCACGACATGTGAAAAGCCTGCTTTAGTGCACGCATTTTCTACCGTGTGTGAGGAAAAAAGAACTTTTTGGACGGAGTGTCAAAAAAGATTAAACGATAAAATAAATAAGTTTTTTTATCAAAAAGATGTCAAGTTATAATAAAAGAAATATTTATTACTAATTTTCATTTACATAAGCATAATAATTAAAAATGATCATTATCTTTTCTTATTCTTACATGAATAACGATATATTTACATAAATATTTATTTAGTTCCAAAGAAAAAATATATTTTGGTATTCCAATAGATTACTATTACGTATCTCTAGACTTAATCAATTTAAGGTACAAGTAGGTGAGGTATAAAATGTATCAAAGTAAAGAAAATCCAAATAATTAGGTCCCAAGCTTACTCATTTTCTCTTTTTTTGCGCTTTTATTTAAGTCTTGTGAATATATACAAAGGTTTGGAGAACTAAATAACTAATACACAATTTTTTTGTATAACTAAATAAACAAAGGCTCGTTACAATGAGATAATAACGTGTTAATCATTGATTTAAATAACGTAATAATAATAGTAATAATCGTAACTGCAATGGAGGCGCCGCGCCTGTCGACATACCGAATATACAGAACGTAGAGAACGTCGAGACAAGCCTCTGTTTCTCTCTCATCAACGTCATTATTATTATCAAATTGGCGCGCACGCCTCTCTCTCTCTCTCTCTCTCTCTCTCTCGTACATTCACTCGCTCTCTTTTTCTCTCTCTTTCGCCCTTTTATCGCCGACGTATATAACTTCGCTCATTTATTTGTGTCTTCATTGTCCTCTCGTTTTATCTCTTGTTCTCCCTTCTTATTTTTTCGTAAAAACGTATAACGTGTTCACATTTTTAAAATGTATATTATTTATACGTGTATTTATAGTATGAACGCATGTCAGTTAATTTGTTCATTGATTGAACAAATTATTTATTGTTTCTCTCTTTGCATACCCATCTGGAAATATTCATGGAATGCGTTTATTGGCGTTTATTTTTTTTAGATTATATCGATTTTTTTCAAGTGACGATAAATTTTTATTAGCATCGAGGAATATTTATTTACGTTATTTTAAAAGCACTTTTGTTGTGTAATATAATTAATTTTTTTTATAAAAAAAATTCACATTTTCTTACAGAAATGTTTAATTAAGACACTTTTTGAAACATCTTATTACATGTTCTTGGAACATGTTCTCGTTATATTTGAAATAGTTTTTTTTTGCTAAGTAAGCAAATTATGTATTATGAAAGTATTTTAGTAATGAGTTTATTGTTACAAAATATATAATTATTTACAAAGCGCTCTTAATAGAGTAGTTTTATATTTATTTCACTCATAAGTAAATCAATTTTATGAAATTGTAATTATAAAGATTCATATTTTCGTATAATTTAGTATTGACAAAATATGATTCTAACATATGGTAATTTTAACAAACAATTACAAAATACTAGAGATCTTTTCTTTAATCAATAAATTTAGTGAAAAAGAAAATCGATCTTTGTTATTTCGGTAACAATATCAGCGGTATCGTTTACTATTACAAAGTTAATTCAGAAGTTTCAAATACATAAGCTTAAAATGTGGATAAATTTTTTTAAGATTAAATCTAATAATATATTGAAAAATTTAAGAAATAATTGAGTGAAATTGAATGCATAACTTTATTGCAGGTTTAAGTTTATAAGTAGAGAGCAAATCGAATGTCGCTGTAATAAAAAGGCACTAATTTCACGTTTTCCTCGACACGCTTTTATTATAAAGAAAAGTACGTGTGATTATCAATAAATCTGTTATCAGTCACAAGACTCTGAAAATAGATTAAAGCCAATTGATTCAATCGACTTTGAATTAATAACTCACATACTGCGATCCTATAAAATTATTTTTACAAATCAATATGATCGATGATTTATCTTTTCTTGTTGAATTAATTTATTTTATTTATAATTTATTTTTAAAAATAAAATAAATTAAATATAAAATGTCTACGTACACGATTGGTGCGTATATTGATCATTAGTCATGATATTAAGCATTACAAATGCCATACGAATATACATAGTAAACGCAAAAACGCATTCCCATAAACTTTTCCAAGCATGGGATACCTTAAAACTTTAGGTTTTTTTAGGTTATTTCTTGAGAGAAAGAAAATATACATTGTCTAAAAAAGAAATAAAAACAAAAAAATCATTCACGTGTCTTCGTTCTTTTGCTGTAGATTATACAATTCCAACGCGATTTTTATTGCTTCTTTAAATATACCTTTATTCTCTATTTTCATTCACATACTTTATCTCACTAAGCACGCTTTGCATTTAGAGAAAAAATTGGTTACGACTAATTTTATTGTACTGCATAGAAAAATATTCAGTCATTTAGAGATAAATAATTTGCTTACTTGAACTTTATAAACTGAAGAATTTTGAAATAAAATGTAGTTATTTAATTTAAGAAATTGCATAAATAAATTAAATACACATAAATATACCTTTGCAAATCTTTTAACTTTGAATGAAATCTAATCATTTTCTATTAATTATTGTACAATCAAAATAATACGTAATCATTTGTAGTTACAAAAACTTAGACTTTTAAATATTTACCAAATTTTTTCCCTTGTAGCATAATCATATTGCCATTTCATATCATATTCACATTCATTTCTTTCAAAATACAAGTTGTTTCCGTATACGATTTCCTTTTTTACATCTATAACCCCGGATTAGTTCCTCATTAATTTGCTTTCTTTTAAAATTGATAATCTAAATCATCTGCCACCAGAAAAATAGACTTCTTTAAACTTAAACACAGTTTGACCCCCTGTGTCGATTTTTTGTTACACATTTTTTTAATCATTTTGTACACCGAGAAAAAAATTATCGAAAACAAATCTACAAATAACATTTTTGTTATTACATAAAAAAGAAAAAATTGGCATAAAATATTCCAAAAAAATAAAAATAAAAATTTACTGAATATATTAATAATTATAGTATTAATATACTATTTCTAATCACAATTTATTCATTATTTATCGGATTAGTCATTCTGAAATAAAATTCCAATTTCGATCAAAAATAAAAAATAATTTTTTATTTATATTTTAATTTAATTATTTATAAAACGAGTTTATAATCAGCGAAATATAATTTCATTCTCGGTGTATTTTCTCCTCAGGGCGCATCGAGCTAGAGAGCCGCACAGACGAGCTGCCTTCGTGTGCCGAAAGTAGTAAGGGGACGAAATTGGCCGTCCGTCTGGCGATGAACGTACGCAACTACTCGAAACTCCACAAAGTGTGAGTGTGTGGGGCACTCGGGAACTTTTCGTTCTCTTTCGACTCATTCTACTTTTACACTCTAGAGCGTTCTATTCACGAGCCAGTCTGAATGAATTGATTGAAATGTTTTTTTAATTGCAACAAATTACTAATGGATAATTTTTAACTGATAAGTTTATTAAGTTAGTTTACAAATGATTTGGTAAATTATAAAGTACGCTAGAAAGATATTTTTTTTATTAATTCATGCACATTTTGCGTGAGTTTTTTTTAGTTTTAATATAGTGCATTTATTGTTATAAATATTATTTGAAACTACTTTCATTTTTTCAATTATTATTGATATTCTATCACATTTTTTTGTACTTTATTATTTCTACATTTTAGTTAAAAATCGCTACTATATTAAAAAAAAAAGAGGAAAAATTATTTGTTCTCATTTTTAAACACATAAAAACTGATTAATTTCATTGGGTTTAATATTATTAATTTAAATTATAAAGATTTTTTATTTTTTAAAAGAAAGTACTTTAAAATTAAGAAAAAGTAACAATGTTAATTTGATTTAATAAATATATCTTAGCTAAAT
The DNA here is from genome assembly GCA_030522685.1 of Eupelmus azureus. Taxonomy (NCBI): domain Eukaryota; kingdom Metazoa; phylum Arthropoda; class Insecta; order Hymenoptera; family Eupelmidae; genus Eupelmus; species Eupelmus azureus. The sequence continues at coordinate 9,159 of JAPYZA010000160.1, read as the reverse complement.
ATTTGAAGAAAAAGATTTTAGGTGATAAGTATAGTTTGAAACAATTAAAATTATTATTTAAATTTAAATTTAATATAATATTTTATTTCCAAAATATACAAAAAATAGCTATTATCGCCCTTAAAATGTTCTCTATGATACAATAAAAAGTTTCTTTGTTGTAAGAAAAAAAATGACAGGGCGTACGACGTCTTTTAAATTATGCAAAAAATATCGACTTGTGTTTCGCGTTCACACGAAGGACGAAAACAAAATGCAAAACTCGTCTGGCGACTCTCAACCCTGCGAAATGCATCAACAACTATTATCCATTCTTCACTTTTCTCTGAATACAACAGCAACGTCCAATTATTTTCATTTCTTATGTTTAATTTCGTCGTACTTCTTACCTCATAATCGTATCTACGACTCATTTGTTTAATTCGATATACATATATTTATATATAGATATATCAAAAATATCCTTAGTAAAATAGAGCATTTATATATAGAGTACCCTCAAGTACATTTTGTTATATTTTCATTCGCTATGTATAATTAATGTTGACATTCTTTTCCTTCGTTATAATTCAACTATTGTTCTTTCGATTTCTTTTATCTTTTTACTCGAACCTCGTTACACATTCTCAAGACTCTTAGACTTCGGAATATTTCGAAGCTTTTTGTCTTCCGTTAGAAGTAGCGAAACGCCTATAATTTTTTATGTACACAAAAGAAGAGAAATGGAGTGATGTCGCAAGATGGAAAACGTATTTTAGATGGATCTATATAATACATCAAAAGGTAAAACTCTTTCTTTTAAGAGCATCGCTTTTTTCTAATAAACTGCAAAAATTTAGAACAGTGATTTATAACTTATAATTATATATAATAATAAAAAAAAAGATTGTGATCTTAAACATTTTTAAAAATTTTAAGATGTCTTATCACTGTTAAAGTTTGGATATAAACTTAACTCTATAAAATGAAAAATCAATTATTATTTAATTTATTACAATATGAAGGTAAAACTTCCGTTTTTAAAATAAATTTTTTAAGTAAATGGTAAGATGTGCTATCCTCTTAAATACAATTGTTTTAAATAAAATCATTTAAAAATCTAAGTTTTACGTCAAAATTAAAAAAAAATGTTGATTTGTAAAAATATGAAGTTTGCTTTAGACTTAAATCTAATTAGATATTCTATTTGAAAAGGAACAACAACAAAAACAAAAAATATCAAATCTTTAACATTATTTTCAAAAATTTTTAAAAATTCATATTTTACAAAATGCCAATCTAAAATTAAAATCATTATCGCAGAAAATATCCAAAAGTTCTGTTAATAGACATCAACTGATCGATATGTTTCTATGATACACTCCATTTCGTTTCTTCTTGCTTGACTCATTTTTAAAAATATAAGAATAATAAAATTAAATGAAGAGGAGAGAAAATATTTCGATAGTTGGATTAAGATAAACATCGGTCTGTTAAACGAAAAACCTATATCGATTTCAATTATGTACAATGCAATTGTATACAATAGTATATAACGTAATAAATAAGTTCAACGCAAGACCTACACTTAAATGATAATTTTAACAAAATTACTTAATATCGCGAACTTTTTTTTTTCATTTTCATTAATAATTAAATCCACTAACTGATTAATAATTACAAATATTATCGTTCAAGTAATCGTCGCGCATCCGCGACCGTGCAATGATTATTTCTTTCTAAATAATGTAACTGATCATTTCGCAAGCCAGTGTGCATAGAAAATAATAAAATAATATTAATATTAATCATAATTATACAGTAAAAATAATATTGTTAAATCTTCGGCTCCCGAGGAACACTCTCGTAAAACACCGATGAGATTCGCATGTCAATACGAGAGGAAAATCCGAGCTCCAAAGACTTCGTTTTGTTGCACTTAGTTTCTTTTCTTTTCTTCGAAAAAAAAGTTTATTTTCGTTCTTGAATCGCATATCACATCGAAGAAATTTCATTTTCTTTCACTTTCATAGTTGCAGTTCTTGTCTTTCTTTTTCGCGTATGTACTGTCACCATTTAAAGCAACAGAAAAAACAAAGAGTGTATACTAGTGTTTTACTGCGAAGATCAATGATTTTGACGATAAATAGCTGAACAAAGAATAAGCGTTTCCTTAATAGCAGAAATTTTTCGTCATTAACATGTACGCGCTCTTAGTGTATGAGTTTGATCTTTTTATTATCAGTTTTAATATTCCTTAGAAAGTCAATGGATAAATAATATAAAAATTTTATAAATTTTAGTAAAGGCAGTATTGAAGCTTTTTAATTAAACTATAGTGGTTAAGTGTACTATACATAGGTTATTTCAAAATCGCTAGTTACAGTCGCTTCAATACTCTTCGTTTAAACTAGTTGCTCTCTCTTCCTCTGTTTCTCTCTATTAAATAACTCGCAAAGATAAATAATTATACCTTCGACTTACAATTTCAGAAGAGAGAAAGGAAACCACAGAAAAAAATGAAACGTAAAAGAAAAGATAATGACGAAAGATGCGTTTCTTCCTTCCACGAAAGTCATAATAAACTTGCACTTCGCACTTCACTTTTCTTTAGGCACTTTTTATCAGTTTTATCATTTTTTCCTGACTTCACAGTTTACAAGTAAAACACAGCTTTGGTTGCTTCTCCTTTTCGCTACTTAAAGAACAAGGTGTCAATGATTCACTTAGCAAAGCACAAATGTGAGTTTTTAGTTCTCATCTGCGCCGGGAATAACAGACATAATCCCGAGTCGAGGCAGCCATCGAGCGCCTCTTTCTGCGCGGGTATCACTTTTCTTGAGTCCGAGCCACTGGCTGGGGAATTACCGTAAGGCTTCTGGGTATTTTCGGCAGAATGGGAATAGGCATTTGGCTTGCCGAGGCCGGTCCCTTTGTCGTCACTTGAATCGACTTTGGCAAGTTCAAGTTGTTGATTATGAGATTCTGCGTGGGCGTATTCTCTTTGGGCAACCTAATGTCACAGATTAGTGGCTCGAAATCACCTCGGCTGCGTTGATTCAGCATCTCCTGTTGCATACGCAGATGTTTCTGAAATTGAGACTGTGAAATTATTTGTTGAGCCTTCTGATACTGTGCGATTGCCGATGACGTCTTATAATTAATTGGTGGCGAATTTGAACTTCCTGCAAATTTATAATTATTTTTTTAATATCTTAAACTGTATAGTTACGTCTAAAATATTATATAGTGAAATAAAAAATCTTTAGACATTGAAAATATTTAAAATACACACCTGAACCACTGTTAGGACTAGAAGTAGGCTGTCTTTCATTCATCATTTGTTTCTGCCTTTTAAGGCTTTGCAGTCTTTTAAAGTCAGGTTCCGTCAATTGGAACACTTTACCGCCGGCCATGTTACTGTTCGCGTTAGAACCCTTCTGTACAGGAATCGATTCTTTTCTTTTGGCGATTCCATTTACTCCTCCTACACTATTTAAATTTAATCGCTGCAGGTTCGGAGGTGGTTTCTTAATGATCGATACCCCTGGGGTGAGTTTCATAGCGCGTGAAGAAGGTTCAAGCTTCGATAGTTGCGATGCTACGTTAGCAAAGTTGGATGTGCTCGTTGAACTACTCGTACCAGCTGTCCTATGATCTCGCTCCATGACGTATCCACCACTAAGTCGTCTCGAATTATTATATTCAATAGCGTTCAAAGGTTCCATGGAAGTTTCCTCTGATTTTTCCGGACCCTCGTACGAGATCAGACGGTTTTGTACAGATGTAGAGTAATTTATTGCATTCCTAGACGCATTTGGTGCCAGTATTAAATCTCCAGCTCTAAAAAACAATAAAATAATTACAATTTAGAAAATTGATCAATATATAAATTATGACTTAATACTAATCTATAACTCACCTATAATATTTTTCCAATAATATTAAATGCCTAAGGAAGCTGCTTTGGTTACCGTATGGCCTTTGCAGCTCTTGCCACAGCAATTTTGTGTCTCTGTCGTACTGCATAATTGTCGCACACTTCTCCCAACCCTGAGGCGTTACCTCCCTTACATTGTTAAATTCGACGGTTGCGTGTAGGTTCATCTCTTCCTCGCCGGGGAAGAGCGTTCGCACACTTATCGAAGGATTCGCACCCAATCGCTGTACGACCGGCGTTATATCGTTAGGCGTACTGGTATTATTTGTTAACCGTGGCTTCTTTGGCAGTCTCGTAAGCGTAACCTCTTTATCCATAGCGAGGATTTCGACGACATCTCTTGTGCTACCATTATTCGTAGAGTCACTCAGCAGACTTCGATTACTATTAGTAAATGTATCGAGGGCTTTACGCTTTTTCAGTTTCTCAATCGCACCTTCGATTCCCAGATATTTCGAGTCCTTGTTTATCGACGTGGTAGATTCTTCCTTGGCATTCGCTTCTGTCTCTCCTGACTCAGTTTTTGGAGGTTCAGGGCTTGACTTTTCTGAGGTTGTTGCAGAGTGTGTTTCAAGATTATCTGGAGATTTTGATGAAAGCTTCACACTAGATGAATTACATTTAGATTTTGTAGAGCTACTACTCGTCGCACGGATCTTTTCCTTATTTTTGGCAAACTGATTCGTATCAGTCTCTTCTTCGCTATCCGGCACATCAACATCAAAATAATATAAAAGTCTAAAAAAAATTATAATTTATTGTAATATATTTAGCAAATTGAATTTGAAAATGAAAACAATTAATAAAAAAATAAAATATATTAATAAAAAAAACTCACTTTTTTCGATACTTTTTATAAAAATCTTTGTTGCTATCGCTTAATGGTTCAGTTTTGTGATGGAGCCTAGCAAAATATCTGCAAAGCTTGCAGAAAAATGTGTTTGGTACCATCGATGCGGGTATGCCCTGCTGTCGTAGACTCTCATTCATGGTTTCGATCTCTGTAGGTGTCATACCCAGAGGAAGTGTGCCATTGCGTGTGAGACGACGCTTACACAGCGTACACATAAGAAACCGTTCTATCTTCGCGAAGTGAGTGATACAGAAAGTCATCAAATTATGTGTCGAATCCCAATTTATATCAACCTAATTAAGAAAATTAATGTTAATTAATAAAAATTTTAAAATATAGTTTTTGAATAAGGAAAATGTTATTTACCGAATTTTTTAAATTAGATTTAATTTTAAACAACCACCGACGTTTGACATGATGCCTTGCTGCTTCGGTACAACCGCGTGCCATGCACCCCATTATGGATTGCCGATGCTGTCTTTGTGGTTTTAGTTGCATATTCGTAGGACTCATGTTTGCCTAAAAATAATTAATTTTTTTTAATTGTTTGAAAATAACTTATTTCAAGAATTTGAAGACAACAAAATACCTTTCTATCAACGTGTCGATAGCAGGCATCGCAGAGACATGAGTCTTTTGTCAAATGCACTTCGTTCTCCAGAATCTTCTTTCGCCTCGCATCAGATTTCATCTGCGCTAAATGCATCGGCGTGTCGAGAGAACCAAATTTGCCATGACAGTAACAACAGTTGTCAGCACACAGCCGACCAGGATGAATAGAAAACGACGAGGATTTTTCTGGGATGACAAGCGATTGTCTGTCTTTCAGTGGAGCATCTTCGTTATCCTCATCTAAAATAATATCGAATGATTAAAAAATAAAAACAATTTTAGGGTACGTGTAAGAAGTGTTATTGATGTTTTTGTTATTTATAAAGAAAAGCGTGCATGTAATTATTATAATTTTTAATAAATAAAGAGTAGTTCAATAGAAAAAGTTTAAAACATAAACAACCAAGGCAAACTTTTATAAAAAAAAAAAAAACATTTCTTTTGCTAATGAAAATAAAATTTAGATATTTTGAGTTATTAAAATTTTTTTAAATTGAAGAATATAAGAAAGTGTAAAGATTTTTTCATATTTATTTTTTAAAAAATCTCATCATAAGGAATATAACTAAATTTAATTTAAATTAGCAAAATATTAAACAAAGTATCTAAAGTAATATCGATAAATCAATCAATTTTTTATGTAAAAAATACTAAAAATGTTATGAACCTCTCTTCTATTAAGATTTGTTAGTGTTAATGAAAGTATCGTGTAGATTTTGGTATGTGCAGAAAGTTTTGACTTTAAAATTCAGTAAATGTGTTGTGTATTTTCTCAAGCAGTAAAAATAAGGATGGGTTTTGATTAACAATGTAGTTATGCCCGCAACCAAGATTACCGCAAGAGTGTCTGGGGTTAGTAGGTAACTTTCGATTCGCACCAGAACTGCTATCGCCCAAACCACTGCTTCCAAACTGCAAAAGAAAAAACTTCATTTAAAATACGTCTCAAAGATAAAAAAAATGTGCAAAGTAAAACTTTTTAGACTGTAATAAAGAAAGCATATAAAATAAAATTGATCTTTACCTCCTTTTGAATAGTGTAGAAGTCGATAGACTCTTCTCCATCCGTACGGCCCTGTTGTTTGAGGACCATCTTTAGTGGAGACCTAGATCTCTTCTTCCCATCTTTTTCCTTCTGTAATCTGATAACTGTCTTAAGCGTTCCGGTGTACTGCTGCTGGTCTTTCTTCGCTTTTCTTTCTTTAGCCTTTTCCCATGGTTCAAGACCCAACTGTCTTAAAATGTCTTCTTTTTTGGCTCTGTCTTCAGGAGTCTCTAGAATTTTCTCAACACTGCTCGATGATTCACCAGAAGTAGAAGCTTCATCTGAATCCTTCGATATGCTTTCCTTGCACTCCTCAGTTTCTGCCACAGTAGAGAGTATCGTATCTTCAGCTTTGATCATATCAACAGTTAAATTTGTCGATCCCACATCATTTTCAGATTTACTCCGGCTTTTCGTTTCAGGCTTTTGCTGCTCTGAATTTCCAGCATTCGCTGAGACTCCTCGATTATCGTCAGCTTTTATATAAGCAGAAGATCTATCGTTTTCGTTAATTTTGGCCACTTCGTTATCTAGCATAGTTTCTTCTTTGTTTTGCTGATTGTCGATCTTTTTCGGTTCTTGTTTTTTTGCACCACGTTTCGCCTTTGGGGGTTGAGGTGGAGGCTGCTTCTTTACTTCTCTACTTCGCCGTGTGCGAATTTGAGGTTCGTGTTGTTCTTCGATTTCTACTTTTATAACAGGTGTCGTCTCAGTTGTTTCGGTACTTTCTGTTCCTGGCACTTGACTGTGGTCACTATTTGAGCAATAAATATTTATTTTCATATTTTGTATTTAAATAAAACGATTGTACAAGTACATACAGAATTGTAATAAAATTAAAAATGAATGATCATGAAGGTAATTTTAATAGACAAAATAATTTAAAAATTTTATGACTAAGTGAAATATGAAAAAATAAAAATTTAATGTTTTCTTACCTAATATTGCCTGTATCGGTTTTGTTGTCCTGATCATTAGCTAAAGGCACTTCGGAAGTGGCAGCATTTTCGCACGTGACTTTCGGTTCAGACTTTTCTTGCGTGGCAGTCGCAGAAACAGCAGGACTCGGCTTAACGGGTTCAGACTTCCTTCCTTTATCACCTCTTGCTCTGAGGACACGCCGCGTTTCCTTTTGCTCCTCAATCTCCTCGGTTATTTCTGGTTTTGCCTTGGAGGCATCTTTTGATTGGTCGTCATTTGTCGGAAACTTTGCCGTAGTCGTAGCTTCTTCTGAATTCTCTTCGACAATGTTTGGTGATTGTATTTGAGTATCTTCGACCTTTTGTACGTCTTCAGGCTCCTCATTATTACCCTTTTGATCACAGCCATCTTTATTATCGTTAATTTTCGGTCGAGACTCCGTTTCCTCAGAAGTTGACTCAGGAACTTCTTCATCTATCATCAGTTGCATTTCCACGTCTGACGAAACATCATTTTCCGCGTCATTTTCAGCATTATCTGTAATTTTTTCTACTTCTTTTTCAATGTCATCCCCTTCTACAAGTCTTTCGACCTCTCTTGACAAACTTTCTAACGTCTCCTCACTTTTTTCTGGTTCGACAGGTTCATCGATATCCATTTTTTCGCTTTCAGTACTCGCAATGGATGCCAAAGGTTCAGCGTCTTTTGCTGGTTCCGTTGAAATCTCCATTTCAAGAACAGTCTTGTCTTCTTCGGCGTTCTCGATGTTCTATTACAAATTTTAAGTATATTTGTTTATTTATTTTATAAGTTTTATTTTTTGATAGATTGATTTAGATGGTATTTGTTTGAAATCCTTTAAGTATTAAAATAAATATAAATTTGAAAATTATTAAAACATATGAATTTAGAATTTGTTAATCTATTTTAATTTACCTCATTACTAGGAGCTTTGTTCGTCGCCTCTTCATCCTTAGATTTTTCTTCTATTTTATCATTCACTTCAAGATTTTTCTCCTTTTCAGACCCTTTAGTGACTTTATCGAGCTCTTCATTGCTACATTTTTTTACTTCTTGAGTACTTGAAGATTTTCCTGCCGTTGTCCTGGTGGATTTTCGCGTGGGACATACGGGGGAAAGTTTTTTCACTTCATCAGATTGTTTGGCAGTAGAGTCTTTTCCTAGATTAATAAATTGATTTTTTGTCATTATAATAAAAACAGTAAATAAGTTTTACAATAAATTCCAAAGAAAGTATATCTTCATTTTCACATACTCATATAAAATTTAATGTATGTATAATTGATCATAAATGCATTTAACAAATTAATTTACAGTAATAATTATTAAATTTTAATACTGAAGAAGTAATATAAAATGTTTCTTTTTCTACATTGATAACCTTTCTTTATTGGCTCTTTAATAAAATTAAAAATATACATTTTAAACTTAATTTCGTTGAAATTAGAAGATTAGCAAAGAAATTAGCGTTGAAATTAGAAGATTAGCAAGAAACCGAAAAAAAATCTTTGCATAACTTAATTTTTCTAGATTAGAACTGCTACATTCAATTAGAACTTCAATCAACATATACTCATACGAAAATACAAACTCATGATGCGATAGACACGAATAATTCATGTAACTTTTGTTTCAGAAAGTAATATTTACATGTTGAAATCGTATCGTATATTTGCAGCATTATACTTTACTGTTAAGGGGACCAGATACTATTAAAATCTGAAAATATAAAATATAAATAATTAAAAATTAGTTGCCTATATATAAAAATAAAAAATAATAAGTGAA